>BTPG01000008.1:135810977-135825977 GCA_036245525.1 Semisulcospira habei
AAAAGCATTTGATCTCGTCGACCATGACATTCTCTTAAAAAAGCTAGCAGCATACCATATAAGTGAAACCGCCATAGCATTCTTCAGATCATACCTAAAAGACAGAAAACAAAAGGCGTATACCCACGGAAAATACTCTAAACAAGGACAAGTTAACTACGGTGTCCCCCAGGGGTCGATCTTGAGACCTCTTCTATTTATAATATTCATTAATGATTTGCCTTTGCATATTACTAACACTGATGTCAACTGCAACCTTTTTGCGGACCATACGAGCCTCCATGTTTCGGGTTAAAAATAAACGCAGACGTTAACCTTTGCTTACAAAGTAGTCTCAGCGAGGTTTCCGACTGGTGTAGAGTGAATCATATGGTTCTTCATCCAGGAAAAATAAACAGCATTTTAATCACTACACAACAAAAACACCAACGCCGACCACAGCCATTACATTTACAACTGAACGCTAAACCGATAGAACAAGTCACAGAGCGTAAATTCTTGGGAATACACGTTGACGAACTACTCACAAACCAGATAGGTGAGGCTAGCGCTGGCAGAATTGTCAGTACTCAAACCAAGGGGAATCACAGCGCTGGACAGACAACAGTTAGATCCCCTGACCCCGCCTATCAGGCACCCAATCGCCAGCCCACAGAGTATATTGAGTACTGACAATTCTGCCAGCGCTAGCCTCACCTATCTGGTTTGTGAGTATCACGTATATTGAGTACTGACAATTCTGCCAGCGCTAGCCTCACCTATCTGGTTTGTGAGTATCACGTATATTGAGTACTGACAATTCTGCCAGCGCTAGCCTCACCTATCTGGTTTGTGAGTATCACGTATAACTCGAGGCAAAATTTGTATCGTTACATTGTTGTGTAATGTTCTGTGCATCTACTGTGGGAAATCAGGGTATTTACCCGACCACATCTAGTAGCGCACCTTCATGTTTGTGTATGTATGTTTCTCCTGCCTACTTCCTAAGTTCCGGAGAAAGACATGGGTTATATAAGAGACCTGATCCATCCTTTTGAGGATGGAAATGATTGTCTTATTCTATACCTGCGTATTTCTCTGTGGGCTGGCGATTGGGTGCCTGATAGGCGGGGTCAGGGGATCTAACTGTTGTCTGTCCAGCGCTGTGATTCCCCTTGGTTTGAGTACTGACAATTCTGCCAGCGCTAGCCTCACCTATCTGGTTTGTGAGTATCACGTATAACTCGAGGCAAAATTTGTATCGTTACATTGTTGTGTAATGTTCTGTGCATCTACTGTGGGAAATCAGGGTATTTACCCGACCACATCTAGTAGCGCACCTTCATGTTTGTGTATGTATGTTTCTCCTGCCTACTTCCTAAGTTCCGGAGAAAGACATGGGTTATATAAGAGACCTGATCCATCCTTTTAAGGATGGAAATGATTGTCTTATTCTATACCTGCGTATTTCTCTGTGGGCTGGCGATTGGGTGCCTGATAGGCGGGGTCAGGGGATCTAACTGTTGTCTGTCCAGCGCTGTGATTCCCCTTGGTTTGAGTACTGACAATTCTGCCAGCGCTAGCCTCACCTATCTGGTTTGTAAGTATCACGTATAACTCGAGGCAAAATTTGTATCGTTACATTGTTGTATAATGTTCTGTGCATCTACTGTGGGAAATCAGGGTATTTACCCGACCACATCTAGTAGCGCACCTTCATGTTTGTGTATGTATGTTTCTCCTGCCTACTTCCTAAGTTCCGGAGAAAGACATGGGTTATATAAGAGACCTGATCCATCCTTTTGAGGATGGAAATGATTGTCTTATTCTATACCTGCGTATTTCTCTGTGGGCTGGCGATTGGGTGCCTGATAGGCGGGGTCAGGGGATCTAACTGTTGTCTGTCCAGTGCTGTGATTCCCCTTGGTTTGAGTACGTTGACGAACAACTATGTTGGGAGACCCATATAAATACAGTATGTAAAACCATTGCTAAAAACACTTTCCTGTTGTCCCAGCCTAGACAAGTAACGGATACAAATACTCGTAAACTGTTTTTTCATGCCCATATCAAGTCTCACGTTGAATATGTCTCCACAGTGTGGGACGGTTGTAGTGATGTTCACATGAATAGGTTAAACTCTATATATAAAAGAGCAGTCAAAATGATAGATAAGCGGCCCATTCCTACCACAGACAAATTTAAGCATCTAAACATTCTCCGCCTGCGTCAACAACTTAATTTCAACAAATGCATTATCATGCACAAGTTATTAAATAAAACATGACACTGCAGTATCTAACCACCAATTTTATGCCACAGCAAGAACGCGAACGGACCTCAAGGAATAATACTTTACCCCTACCTCTGCCTAGAACTGACCTCTTTAAAACTAGTTTATCATTTTCTGGACCGTTTGTATGGAACACTATTCCTGCACATTTGAAGACTATAGCCTCGCTTGGAATCTTTAAAACGAAACTTTTCGATTACCTCATGAGCCAAACATAACATCACTGGGCATTTATTTAAACAAACCCTGATGGTTAATACTTTCATGTAATACATGCATTTATGTATAGTGTTTGTGTGTGTGTGTGTGTGTGTGTGTGTGTGTGTGTGTGTGTGTGTGTGTGTGTGTGTGTGTGTGTGTGTGTGTGTGTGTGTGTGGTGTAAGATGAATGTTGAGTGTTAGTATTATTTTGTGTATATAATTTTTTTTAATTTTATTATTATTTTGTTTTTATTTTTTTTAACATTATTGTTGCATGAAATAATGTATAATAATCATAATAATGATTATTTATATAGCGCTTAATCTTACTCAAAAGCTTTAAGCGCTTTACAATCTGTACACAAAACTAAAAATACAATGACATATGCACATAACAAACAAGACACAATGCCCGAACACACCACTTTTACAATAAACTAAACAACAATACATACATAATAATTTATATTCTAATTAACATTCAGTCTAAACGAGGAGGATTGCAGAACTACAACTAAGGCATCAAACACTGGCAGTTATTTAAAGTAAAGCTTGAAGAGGTGAGTTTTCAACGACCTCTTGAAGTCAGAGACAGACTCACTGTTTCTGACCTCAAGAGGAAGTGTATTCCATAACAAACACTGGGGCTTGATAAACAAAAGTGCGCTGACCAAATGTTTTAGTTTGGACAGAAGGTACACACAACCTCCGTTTAACAGAAGAGGAGCGGAGCTCACGAGAGGGTGTATACACATGCAGCAAAGAGGACAAATATTCTGGGCTGGTGCCTGAAAGGCAGTTAAAACAGATTGACATAATTTTGTATTGAATACGTGAGGACACAGGTAGCCAGTGAAGGGACTTCAAGATGGGTGTGACATGCTCAGTCTTACAGACTCTCACAACATGCCGGGCTGCATTGTTCTGAATTTTTTGGAGGCGATCAATGATCAATGTGTGTAAATATAATGTCTTTATTATTATTGTTGTTGTTATTATTATTATTATTATTATTATTATTATTATTATTATTATTATTATTATTATTATTATTATTATTATTAACCTATTTTATGTTGTAGATGTTAGCAACGGCAAGTTTGTAAAATGACGATTTGTTTCTGTCAAAACGTTTTACCGTTGATAAATAAAGTTTCATCATCATCATCATCATCATCATCTCTCTCTCTCTCTCTCTCTCTCTCTCTCTCTCTCTCTCTCTCTCTCTCTCTCTCTCTCTCTCTCTCTCTCTCTCTCTCTCTCTCTCTCTCTCTCCCCCTAAAGGACATGATTGAAAAAGGTCATTGAAGGTACCTAATCATTTATCCGTGAAAAATAAAGTTTCATTGACTTCATTGATTCATTGATCCATTGATTCTCTCTCTCTCTGTCTCTCTGTCTCTGTCTCTGTCTCTGTCTCTGTCTCTCTCTCTCTCTCTCTCTCTCTCTCTCTCTCTCTCTCTCTCTCTCTCTCTCTCTCTCTCTCTCTCTCTCTCTCTCTCTCTCTCTCTCTCTCTCTCTCTCTCTCTCTCTGCGAACGCCGGAGGAAGCGGTCGACTTTTCCGTTCTCTCTGCTATACGTGAAAGGGACCTTAAGTCGCTTTTGGCCGTCAGTTCGAGTGATCAACTTTAAATGCATGTTTCTCGCTTAATAACAGGTCTACAACAATAGTTTTTGCATCAAATTAATTTGTATTGCTGGTAGATTGTAATGGTGTAAATATCTCAAAACTCAAAATTTCCGACTTATGGTCCCTTTCGTCCCTTATTACAGTCAAGCGAACGAGACATTAGTTTGATGGATTGTATTGTGTTCTACTATTCTACGTTACTCGGACGTTTTGTTTTCTAACTGTGCACATTACTTTGTGATCTCTTTGCATATCTGGATATATTTTGTGATTTCATATTCAGTGGTGAATTAATCGTGTGGTGTTTCGTTGTGTGTGGTATTTTGGAACTATTTTACATCTTCCATTGTGGTTCATTTATACCGGACTGTAACGTGCTATTTACTACAACTAATTTCCTTTTCCTGGACTTCAAACGCATACTGCGACGGAGAGTGGACTTGCATACTGTCTCACCATACTGTGTTAGTAGTGAGTAAAAAACAAACAAAACATGTTTTTTACGTTCCTTCAGCCTGTACGCTGCATGTTCCATAGACTAGCCAAACTTCACCATGATGACTGCTGACTTTGCCACGAAACTGGTGCCAGACGTGTTTACACAAGGCGGCGCTGTCGGCGCTGCAGTCTGTCCGTCGGGTTGTCATGCCTGACCGCCCGTGTAAACAGTTTCAGCCTTATCTTCCCTCCCCCCTCCCGTCCCGGCACTTCCTCCACCCTACCCACCCTCCCTCTCCTGCCTATCCACTCTCCATTCCCTCCCCCGCCCCCCCCCCCCCCTGGCGCCTCCACCGGCCTTCCCTACGCACCCTCTGCACGCTCTCCCTCTGTTGCTACCCACCCTCCATTCACCCCCTCCCCCCACTGTACTCACGCCCACACCCATCCCCACCTCCGCTCCATTTTCCTGGCGCCTCCTCCCCCCTACCCACCCTCTGCCTCTGCACGTCCTCCCTCTCCTGCATAGCCACCATCCACTCAGTGCCCTTCCCCCCCCCCCACCCCCCCACCCAGGGTTGGAAGATTTAACGATATAACAATTTAACAAATTAAATTTTTGGTTAAAGAAAATTTAACGCGTTAATGTTTTTAAAAAGTTAAAGAAAATTCAACGAATTAAAAATAAAAGTAACGATTATCGATTTCTTTCGTTAAAAATTGCGTTACTTCAGTTCGTTTTTCCGCCACGAACAACAGGTGCCTATGCGCAAAGCCGGTTTGACCCAGTTGCAGCCGGTTTGAGGCGGTTTGGAGGATCTATGCCTCTGGGTGAAAAACTTAACGGATCCCCTTTGCTTGAGAAGATCACGAGCGTAGATTATCCCAGGAAGAGGCATAGATCCTAACGAGCCCCCTGCAGTTGCGGGGGCTCATGAGGATCTATGCCTCTTTCAGTTGGGTGGTTTTCGTTTCAGGAGTGAGAAGGCAGATGGCACTCGTACAGCAAAGATTGGACAGGTGAAAAACTTAACGGATCCCCTTTGCTTGAGAAAAAACGATGCCTCGACTGGACATTTATAGGTCGTCATTGTCCTATTCTGGTGCAAAGTTATGGAACTCTATTCCTGCGGATGTTAGAGCCGCGCCATCGCTTAAAACTTACAAGAAAAAAGGGCTGCTGAAACATCTAGACAAAACTTAATTTTTCCTTTTATTTTTTATTTTTATTTTTTATTCTTACATGTAGCACTCGTGCGGCATTTCACAGATAGTCTGCATTCTCTTGTAACATTTATGCACGCATGTAATATACCGCTGGCATTCCAGCAAGCCGCATTATGTAATATCCATGACCCCATGGACTCGGCCGCTGATAGACACAGCATTAAACGATCGCGCCGCGCCTAGTTTCTTCGCGTCGACCCGCGCGCGCGATGATTGCGGGATCACTATACATTACTTTTACTGTAGACTATAGCATCTAGCTGTGAACGGTTTAGTGGCGCGGGGAGGCCGCTATCACATGTGTGTGGGTGTGTGTTTGTCTGTGTGTGTGCAAGTGTATGTGTGTGTGCACGCGCGCATCCTTACGTGCTTGCGCACGCGTGTGTGTGCCAGAGTGTGTGTGTGTGTGTGTGTGTGTGTGTGTGTGTGTGTGTGTGTGTGTGTGTGTGTGTGTGTGTGTGTGTGTGTGTATGTGTGTATGCGTGTTGTATGTTTGATGGAGTGAGCCGTGTTGATTTTTATGATGAGAACAATAGCGGTTTTATGTACAAAATCCTTTATACTCTTTATATTTTCTGTAGTATAGTTTTAAGTGATACTAATGTATGTCAGTGTACATGATATACTGGTGTGTGTGTGTGTGTGTGTGTGTGTGTGTGTGTGTGTGTGTGTGTGTGTGTGTGTGTGTGTGTGTGTGTGTGTGTGTGTGTGTGTGTGTCAGTGTGTGTGTGTCAGTGTGTGGAGGGTTGTAGTGCAGGCTTGGCTTGGCGCCTGTAGGCTACAAGCTAATCTGGCACAAACCTGTGCACGCGGCAAATGCACACTGACCGGCGCGCATGTGTGTATGGATAAGAGAGTGATTTTATGTACGTTATTTTGTTTTGTAGTGTGTAGCAAGGACAAGAATGAAAACAGGTCTGCGCACCTATTCCTTTATCCTTGGAAAGTAAAGTTTCATTTCATTTCTCTCTCTCTCTCTCTCTCTCTCTCTCTCTCTCTCTCTCTCTCTCTCTCTCTCTCTCTCTCTCTCTCTCTCTCTCTCTCTCTCTCTCTCTCTCTCTCTCTCTCTCTCTCTCTCACATAACGCATGGGATCGCATCACCACACAAACCGGCTTACTGAACAATTAGTTTCGGCCCCTACTAGGATCACAAACTCAAAACAACCGCAACACTTGATCACATTTACACCAACCGCGTTAGGTGTGTTCAATGATCACTTTCCTACTGTGTGTTCCTGGTCAACAAAACTGCCAGTGCATCGTAAGAATGGGAACACAACTATAACGTACCGCTCATTTAAACAGTTTAATCAGTCTTGTTTTCAAGCAGACCTTGATCAAACACCATTTAATGTACGAAACTGACCCTGAAAAATCTCTGACTGTTTGGTATGGACTCTTTACAAGAGTAGGCTTAACAAACACGCCCCTTTACAGCAAAAGCGGGTATATAAAAAAAAATTAAATTATTTTTTTAAAAAACACACCTTACAGACTTGGCTACGCAAGAAATAATTGAAGCTATGAAGTTGAGAAATAACTTAAGAAGACACAAGAGCTATTTAACGAATACAAAAAAAACAGCGTAACCGTGTCAAGTCTATGGTACGCAGGGCTCAAAAGCCCGTCTCTCTTTGAACGAATGATTAAAGAAGACAGAGATACTGCCGCCCTCTGGCGAGCGGTTAATCTCGTCACCCGAGGTAACAGCAAGAATTCGTCAGCCATTCCTTCTAGTATTACTGCAGACACTTTTAACTAACATTTTCTGTCTGTTGCCGAGTCAATCATACCCTCAATCGGTAACTCGTCTTACATATGCCCGGAGGCCCTGCTTAACTTCTGTAAGCAGACGACTAAGGACAACCCCCCCCCCCCCTTCTCTATACCGCATATAGTTGTGTATGAAGTAGGAAAACTGATCGGGTCACTGAAAAACAAAAAATCATCGGGACCTGACGAGATCAGTCCTAAAATCCTAAAACTGTCCCTTCCCTATACAGTAGAATCGTTAACGTATATTTATAACTTATGCATCCAACAAAATATGTTTCCATCAGAACTGAAGCAAGCCAAGGTTATCCCTTTGCCTAAATCAAAAGATCTTTTTAATGTTAATAACTAGAGACCCATCTCAATATTATCCAGCCTTTCCAAACCTCTTGAAAGACACGTGCACAAACACCTTTATCAATATTTGGAGAGTCGCAGTCTTTTGCACGTATTTCAGTCTGTATTTCAGTCCAAGCATTCTTGCCACACGGCACTAACAAGACTTATTGATGCGTGACTAGCATCCATGAATAACTCCCAAATAACTGGGTCGATCTTTATTGATTTTAAGAAAGCTTTTGACCTTGTAAATCATAACATTCTTTTGTCAAAACTTAAGCATATCTCTGCAATGCAGATGCTATCTCATTGTTTACTTCATATTTAAGTGGAAGGAAGCAAAGAGTACTGTTAAATGAATCCTACTCCTCGTATGGTCTCGTCAAAAGGGCTCTGTCCTCGGGCCATTGCTGATCTGCATATTTATCAATGACCTTCCACTGCATATTAGTTGCCGCGATATTTCTTGTGACATGTTTACTGACGACTGCACACTACACACTCCTCACAAAAATGTAGCTGCAATTAGCACGCTTCTGCAGGAGAGCCTGCATGAGGTCACGGGCTGGTGTCATCCCAACTCCACGTCCCTGAATCCGTCAAAAACAGAATGCATGGTTATAACCACACGTCAAAAGCACCAGCTATGCCCGCTCTCTCTTAGTCTGTCTATAAACGGCAGCCCATTTGAGCAAGTATCACACCACCGCCTCTTGGTTGTCACTATGGATGATCAGCTTAATGGTAACTGCATATTAACAATGTATGAAAAAGGGTTTCCAGAAGTCTGTATATGTTGTCAAAATTGAAAACAATTACTGACACAGATACGCATCTTCTTTTCTACAATGCTCATGTCAAGTCGCACATAGACTATGCATCAACAGTGTGGGATGGTTCTAGTGATGTACATTTGAAGAGGCTGAACTCCCTACATAAGAGCTGCTAAGCTTATATTTCCCGATCACCAACTCTCAACTGACAAAAAGCTTAAAACTTTAAAAATGCTCCCTCTGTCCCATCACTTTCAGTTATACAGGTGTATTGATGTACAAGCTGTACAAGCAATCATGTCCACTGTACTTGAGTTCTGTTTTTTCAGAACGGACATATGTAGCTTCTAGACATGGACAACAATTCAAATTACCCCTGCCGCGTATTGATTTATTAAAAACCAGTTTGTCATTCTCTGGAAGATCATTCTGGAATTCTATTCCTGCAGACTGAAATAAGAAACGCAAAGACGCTCACCTCATTTAGGGACAGCCTCTTCAAACATCTAGAATCTCTGACGTAATCTAATCATAAAAGTACTGGGATAACTTGCACTTGTGCCGTTCAGGTGTGTGCATGTGCGTGTGTGTGAGTTTTTGTGTGTGTGTGTGTGTGTGTGTGCTTGTGTGTGTGCGTGTGTGTGTGTGTGTGTGTGTGTGTGTGTGTGTGTGTGTGTGTGTGTGTGTGTGTGTGTGTGTGTGTGTGTGTGTGTGTGTGTGAGAGAGAGAGAGAGAGAGAGAGAGAGCGTCCCTCTTTTCAATATACAGTGTACCATAATATTTGAATGCCAAGAGTACATTATAAATGCTGCATGTACTGTGTATAATGTTTTTGCCTTCATATGTGTGTACGCGATATTTGGGCGCGCGCTCGCGTATCTGTGTGTGTGTGTGTGTGTATACTCTGTGTGTGTGCGTGTGTGTGTGTGTGTGTGTGTGTGTGTGTGTGTGTGTGTGTGTGTGTGTGTGTGTGTGTGTGTGTGTGTGTGTGTATGTGTGTGTGCGTGCATGCCGGCTCTGTGTGTGTGTGTGTGTGTGTGTGTGTGTGCGTGTGCGTATGCGTGTGTGTGTGTGTGAGAGAGAGAGAGAGAGAGAGAGAGAGAGAGAGGGTGAGAGATGATGATGATGATGAAACTTTATTTATCAACGGTAAAAAGTTTTGACAGAAACAAATCGTCATTTTACAAACTTGCCGTTGCTAACATCTACAACATAAAATAGGTAAAAGAAAATAATAATAATAATAATAAAGACATTATATTTACACACATTATTTCATGCACCAATAAAAAAAAATTTAAAGAAGAAGAAAGAAACAAAATAATAATAAAAAAAATTTTTAAATTATATACACAGAATAATAATAACACTCAACATTCATCTTATACCACACACAAACACACACACACACACACACACACACATGCGCGCGCACGCACGCACGCACACACACACACACACACACTGTACATAAATGCATGTGGTACATGAAAGTATTAACCATCAGGGTTTGTTTAAATGGCTCATCAGGTAATTGAAAAGTTTCGTTTTAAAGATTCCAAGCGAGGCTATAGTCTTCAAATGTGCAGGAATAGTGTTCCATACAAACGGTCCAGAAAATGATAAACTAGTTTCAAAGAGGTCAATTTTAGGCAGAGGTAGGGGTAAAGTATTGTTCCTTGAGGTCCGCTCGCGTTCTTGCTGTGGCATAAATTTGGTGGTTAGATACTGCAGTGTCATGTTATTTAATATCTGCATGAGGATGCATTTGTTGAAACTAAGTTGTTGACGCAGGCCGAGAATGTTTAGATGTCTAAATTTGTCTGTGGTAGGAATGGGCCGCGTATCTATCATTTTGACAGCTCTTTTATATGTAGAGTTTAACCTGCTCAAGTGAACATCACTACAACCGTCCCACACTGTGGAGACATAATCAACGTGAGACTTGATATGGGCATGAAAAAACAGTTTACGAGTGTGTGTATCCGTTACTTGTCTAAGCTGGGACAACAGGAAAGTGTTTTTAGCAATGGTTTTACATACTGTATTTATATGCGTCTCCCAACATAGTTGCTCGTCAAGGTGTATTCCCAAGAATTTACGCTCTGTGACTTGTTCTATCGTTTTAGCGTTCAGTTGTAAATGTAACGGCTGTGGTCGGCGTTCGTGTTTTTGTCGTGTAGTGATTAAAATACTGTTTGTTTTTCCTGGATAAAGAACCATATGATTAACGCTGCACCAGTCGGAAACCTCCCTCAGACTACTTTGTAAGCTAAGGTTAATGTCAGCAGGGTTTTTTTTTATACCCGAAACATGGAGGCTCGTATGGTCCGCAAACAGGTTGCAGTTGACATCAGTGTTAGTAATACGCAAAAGCTAATCATTAATGAATATTATAAATAGAACAGGTTCCAAAATCGACCCCTGGGGGACACCATAGTTAACTTGTCCTTGTTTAGAGTATTTTCCATATATACCTTTTGTTTTCTGTCTTTTAGGTATGATCTAAAGAATGCTATGGCGGTTTCACTTATATGGTATGCTGCTAGCTTCTTTAAGAGAATGTCATGGTCGACAAGATCAAATGCTTTTTGTAGGTTTAAGGAAACAGCTCCAAACATCAGGTTTTTATTTATTGATTTCCAGCCAGCTGTCTACAATGTGTCAGTGCTGACTGACATGAGTTTTTCGATCTAAAGCCAGACTGATGAATATTCATTAATTGCCATTTTCTAGAAAATCGAGGAGGTGTTTTTGTATGTGTTTTTCAAGGGGCTTTGACAGGGCCGACAAAAGTGAGATAGGACGGTAGTTATTGACATCTTCAAGATCTTTTGATTTAGGGATTGGAATTACCTTCGCCTCTTTGAAAATAGTTGGAAACGTGCTGTGTTTTATACAGAGGTTAAAGATATCAGTAAGTGCCTCTACCGTATATGTTAGTGACATTTTCAGAATTTTGTTGTCGATACCATCCATCCCAGTGGACTTTTTGTTCAGCATGCTAGAAATTGAAGTGGAATGAAGATCAGTGTAAACACGTAGAAGAAAATCTGAACAAAAATAATAGCAAAAAAGCATACCAGCTTGTGAAAGACCTGAGCAGTGTAAAACAAGGATGCTCCTCGATCATTCAAGATAGTGAAAGGAACTGTCTTACGGAAGACCAAGACATACTGAAAAGATGGACAGAGTACTGCTCAGATTTGTACAACCACCGAGCTACAGGGGACCCAAGCATACTTGTCAACCCACCCGTGACCAACAATGGCAACTATCCCATCCTCCGAGAAGAAGTAAAGGCTGCAGTGAAGTCCCTGGGAAAAAAAGGAAGGCAGCAGGAGCAGACAACATCCCTGCAGAACTAGTCCAAGAAGGGGGAGAAGACATGATAAGCGCCATACTAACAATCTGCAATAATATCTGGCAGTCAGGGGATTGGCCCACACCATGGACCCAATCACTTATAATAACTCTCCCCAAAAAAGGCAACTTACATCAATGCCAGAATTATCGCACGATCAGTCTTATATGCCACCCAAGCAAAGTCATGTTAAAGATCCTACTGAACAGGCTGAAGCCACAGGCAGAGGAAATCATAGCTGAGGAACAGGCAGGCTTCAGAAAAAGGGCGCAGCACAACTGAGCAGATCTTCAACCTGAGAGTTCTATGTGAGAGGTACCTCCAGCACCAGCAAGACCTCTATCATGTCTTTGTGGATTTTAAGAAAGCGTTTGACAGGGTGTGGCATGCAGCCCTTTGGTCCACCATGAAGCTATACAACATCAATGCCAAACTGATCAAAGTCATTGCAAACCTTTATAACAAGGCCACTAGCGCAGTCTGCTTCAACGGCAAAATAGGAAACTGGTTTAGGACTACAGTCGGAGTCAGACAAGGCTGCTTGCTCTCACCTACTCTTTTCAACATCTGCCTGGAAACGCTCTGAAAGATCATGAAGGAACTGTCAGTGTTGGAGGCAGAACAATCAGGAACTTGCGCTTTGCGGACGACATTGATGGCCTTGCAGGAACAGAGAAGGAGATAGCTCAGCTGGTGGAAAAGCTGGACAGTAAAGCCATTGCGTATGGGATGGAAATCAGTGCAGAGAATACCAAACTGATGACAAATAACACCAGAGGCATTGGCACTGATGTCATGATTGGAAGCCAAAACTAGAAACAGTTAATAAATTCAAATACTTAGGAGCCATTATGACAGATGAGCCGGGATCAAAACCAGAAATACTGTCCAGGATTGCGCAGACAACAACAGCACTGACAAGATTGAAGACCGTATGGAAAGACAGAAACATCACGCTCTGCTCCAAGATCAGACTGGTGCGCTCCTTAGTCATCTCAGTGTTCTTGTATGCCTGCGAGTCATGGACCCTCACAGCAGACCTTGAAAGGAGGATACAAGCCACTGAAATGAGATGTTTTCGAAGGCTGCTTGGCATTTCATACAGAGATCACATCACGAACGAGGAAGTGGGAAGCAGAATCAGGCAAGCCATCGGGCCCTATGAAGACCTATTAGCCATTGTGAAAAAAATGCAAACTGAAGTGGTATGGGCATGTCACTCGTTCAACAGGTCTTGCCAAAACAATCTTGCAAGGCACTGTGCAAGGAGGACGAAGGAGAGGAAGACAGAGGAAAAGATGGGAGGACAATATCTCAGAGTGGACAGGACTGAGGCTGGGTGATACGCTAAGAATGGCAGAGAACAGAGAGGAATGGAGGGAGCTGGTTGCCAAGTCATCAGTGGTGCCCCAACGGTCGGCAAGACTACGGGATATAGATAGATAGATAGATGCTAGAAATAAACTTGCCGACTTCAGCGACGGTAATATCAGGAATGATGAATGTCTGCAGTATATTTTTGGCCTCACAGTATTTTTCCAGTACACTAGGAACTTGGTACTCTGCGTTACTACTTGCAGCTGACTGAGCAAGTGTTTCAGCTGTCGATAGGAAGTGGCTATTTAATATATCAGCTGACAAATGGGATGGAATTTCAGGGGCTGATTTACCCTTCGTTATAACGTTCAGGGCTTTCCAAACCGATGCTGTATCTTTTTTGTCCCTAATCATTTCCTGGAAGAACAGTTTTTGGGACGCTCTCAGGTATTTAACACGATTTCGTTGTTTCTTATATTCATCAAACTGTTTTTCTTTCTTAAGTTTGTCTCTAAATGACATGGCTTGTTTGATATCTACTGCATGTTAACCAGGGTGGCAGGGTAGAGTGCTTAACTCGTTTTTTCTCGTATGGGCGCATGCTTATTTAGGGCCCCATGGAACAGATCCATCCAGTGCGACAGGGCACTGTCAGGAGAAGTGTGGTTATACACGTCACTGAACGGAGTATTGCTCAGATCCCGCAGAAAGTCGCCGTTATTAACTTTTTGGAAAGAACGATATTTAATTGTTTTACGTCTCTTTTTGTTCTCTTTGTCTAGTTTCATGGAGACTGTGCAACATACTGGATTATGGTCGCTGACAGCAAAGGAGGGAACATGTACATTTGATATTTTATCATCATTTGTCACGTAAATATGATCAATCAGGGTTGAAGATGTAGATGTGGTTCTAGTGGGGTTTTTAACTAACTGTTCTAAACCGAATAGTGCTGTTTGTTGACGCCCATGCAGCATGGGACCCTTTAGATTTAGACTGAAGATCGATATTAAAATCGCCCAAAAGAACAACGTCAGCTTTATTTTGATTTACGCTATCCATCATTGTTACGAAGTCATCATACTAGTCCCCAGCTGGCTGCGGGATTTCTATAAATAAAGCCAATGAGGACGGGGAGTGATTTAGATGTTTTCACTTCTACCCACAAGCTCTCCACTTGAACTGACTCTAAGTCTTGTCGCCGTTTGACGTTACCAAGTATTGAATTATGTATATATACTGGTAGCTAGAGAAAGAGAGAGAGAGAGAGAGAGAGAGAGAGGGAGGGAGGGGAAGAGAGAGAGAGAGAGAGAGAGAGAGAGAGAGAGAGAGAGAGAGAGAGAGAGAGAGAGATGGTGATGATGAAACTTTATTACATAACGGTAGAAGTTTTGACAGATACAAATACGTCATTTTTCAAACTTGCCGTTTCTAACGTTCTACAACATGAAATATAATGAAGACAAACAAAAAATATTTAACGCAAACAAAAAACATAACTAAATAAGTACAGACACACGCAGTACAGAAAATGATACTACTAAGGTAGCAATAAACAAATACAGAAAAGGAAGTAACACTCCTCAGCACAAATTACATAGGAGAAAAATCATAGCACAGCAAAAACAAGCACAAAGTACCAAAAATCAAACATACATACACAC
>BTPG01000008.1:135830977-136006535 GCA_036245525.1 Semisulcospira habei
GTAGCACCACCCTTGAACTAAAGCCATTGGTCTATGTCCTCATCTGTAAGTACTGTAATGTAGCTTGCATAGAATTATGGCAGTGAACAGATTTGAAGCTATTAGCCTCAGTATGACTATGATGCGGGTCAAAAAGTGTGGAAAAATATCAAAGATAGAAAAAGACCCAGACGAAGAAACGAACACTTAACTTATTCTACCCCAGCAAAATTTAAGATCCACCACGATAGTTCAAGGGTGATGCCAGAATAGCTTGGCGCCTATGGGCACCAAGCTATTCTAGCATCACCCTTGAACTATCGTGGTGGATCTGTGTCCTGCACTGCAACGCAGTCTTCTGAAGACGACTTCAACATTTGGGCTTAACTTATTCTACCCCAGACACACCACAGCAAAATAAAGATCCACCATGATAGTTCAAGGGTGATGCCAGAATAGCTTGGTGCCTATGGGCGCCAAGCTATTCTGGCATCACCCTTGAACCATCATGGTGGATCCGTGTCCTGCACTGCAACGCAGTCTTCTGAAGACGACTTCAACATTGGGCTCAACTTATTCTACCCCAGACACACCACAGCAAAATAAAGATCCACCATGATAGTTCAAGGGTGATGCCAGAATAGCTTGGCGCCTATGGGCGCCAAGCTATTCTGGCATCACCCTTGAACTATCATGGTGGATCTGTGTCCTGCACTGCAACGCAGTCTTCTGAAGACGACGTCAACATTTGGGGATTCCGATCTTGGGGTAGAACGAGTTAAAATGACAGAACAGAACACTGACATTAATTAACTAACTGACAACATAAGAAATCACTTGAAACTTCAGCCTTTATTTAACGTCTTTCGTCTCCAACAAACAACCAGCCATTCTTTCATTTGCAAAATGGTATGGCAGTACAACCAACCATTCTTTCATTTGCAGAGTTTTTAAAATGGCATGCAGTATATTACAAAATGATCCGCCCCCCCCCCCCCCCCCCCCCCAATAACACTCTTGTAATCAATTTTTACATTGTTAATGGTTTTCTTATCTTATTATATTGTCTTTTGTCCCCAGCCGGCTGTTTCGTTTTGCAAATCCAAAGGTTATACAGTATACAAAATGTGACCCTTTCTCACGAAACCAGTCTTAACTCGCAGCGAGCCAATCAGCACTACACGCAATAATATGTGGTGGGGGGTCAATCTGGGGCATTTTCACTTTTTGGGAGAAATGTATTCTACATACACCAAAGTATCGTATGGTTAAAATCTTTATCATGAAAAATGCCATTAAATAGGTAAAAAATGATTTTAAAAGTCTGCCCTTGGCCCCAATTATGCTGCACACAGAAACTTCACAGGCTGTTTTCTCAAAATGGCCGCCGGAGGCTTTAACAACTTTAAACACTTAAGAACAGCTTTTACAATTTTTGCACTACAGCATACAGTCATATATCACAGTAATCAGCAAACACTGTAGTTTTCATAAATGCATATATGTCAAAACATCCAAAATGCGAGTTCTTAAGACTGATTTTGTGAGAGAGAGGGTCACAAATGATCCAGGCGTCCATCAGAAAAAAAAAAAAAAAAAAAAAAAAAAAAAAGCAGGCTATACATGCTGAAACCACCCCAATAATAACACTGATGTAATAAATCTGTATGAAATCGAAAATGCTGCGAGTGGCGGCTCAATTCATTTCTTTTGTAACTTTTTCAGTCTGTTGCGGACGTAATCCTTAATGTTTGTCCAGCGCCTATGTCTAAGTGCAGGTTCCAGCGCCATTGCATACTGTATCTCGGCCTTTCCAGGAAGTTTGTTCATGACGAGGTGTGTCTTGAAACGAGTTTGAACAGCTTTCTCTTCAGCTTCCCCCCATGGTTTTCTTGTAAATCTAGCTTTCTTTCGAACAGGAGCTGACGCAGTACTGTCATCATCAAAACTATCTAGATTGTCATCAGGCTCTGGACGTCTTTTCTCCGTCATGCTCATCGATTCCTGTGTTGCTGACTTGCTACTTGCTTCATTCACAGGTGTTGTTCCCCCCGAGACCTCTCTGCCAGTTTCTGATGCGTCTTCATTGTCAAAGTCAATCTCTTCATCATCGCCCAGCTCAGCTCTAATGCAACTCTCAAAATCTGTCATCCCATTGTTAACTGACAGAAGAATCTTTGCCACTTTTGCCTTTTGAAGGACGTCTTGAGGTTGGCGGTAGATATGGCGATGTATCCGAATATCATGGCCAAGGAAATCTGCCAGCTGATCCTGGTCTAACTCCGAGATGGCCATTGACTGAGCCAAAGTTGCAACCTGCTTCCGCAACTGAGTAAATGTGAACATGGCTGGGTATGACACCCCTGCTTCTAGGGCATGGGCCTTCAGAACATCATGGCCTCTGTAAGGCCTCTGACCAGAAGGTGTGGCAAAGATGTACTGGGAATCAGCGAGAGCTGGCACCGATTGCCTCATTTGAAGGATTCTGTCCACAGTTGTCATCATCTTCTTCGTCAGCAAAACGGGAACACTCCTATTAAACTTGCCTCTGATTTCCACTCGCTGAAAATGATTCACCATTTTCTTCTCAACCTCTGTGAGACCTTTCAAGATATCTTGATTGGTGATCGATCCAATCTTAGCATTCTGGAAGTCTGACACCTTCATTCTCTGAACTTCTCCCCCTCGTTTTCGGTTGAAAAGTGATACAGCACAAAGAGTTGCTTTAACCACTGTCGGATAATCTTCCGAAACCATCCTTGTCTCAAGAAGCTGTTGGACCTTCCTCACATCTTCACATGATGGGATCAGCTTGGGTTTGTTCATGGTCATTTTCCCGACCGACTGGGCTGCTGTAGCGGACACACAATCATACCAGTCCCCGTTGAAGACAGAGTCAAACCGCTGCGCCTCAGAGAGCTCCTGTCGCCACCTGTTGTCTGAACCCTGTCCAAGCTGTTTGGATGCCTGTGACTGTTTGATCTGTGAACACTTTTTCAAAGCATGGCCTATGCGCATTGCGAGATTGCCTTTGAACTGATGTGTGTCCTCATCAAAATCTGCTAGCTCTTTTACAGCCAGGACAACATGATCAAAGCTAGCTGAATTGATCACAGCATTTAAACTTGCGATTTTCATTTCTGACCTCACTCTGATAATCTTTAACAGTCTCCCTAACTCCCGCATCCTGGAGCTGATTTGTCCAGCCGTGTGTTCTTCAATGTCCCTGCGGTCAAATAATCTCTTTCCATACTCAAGAAGCAAGGGGTCAGTTCTGATGAGACGGCTTATCTCATCATCTCTCTGGGTAGCCAAGACCTTGTGGTAGAAGGAAAATTCAACGTCTAAGGGTATTGGAAGCATGAGCCGACCACGGCGAGCGGCGTCCCCTCGCCGAGTGATCTGAAACCCTCCTGGCTTCTGACAGCAACGTTTTGAGTGTACAGAGATCAGCTTTTTTTGATAGAGCCCTTTGCAATGGCTACAGGCGAGAAGGTCGTCTACCTTACTAGTTTTGGTGCGATACTTAGGAATCAAACATCCGGATTTGTTTTCAAGAACAGCAACGTTATGCATGTAATCACCCTCATCTTGTAGTCTGATCCATGCTCGACGTCTCTGCTTGGTCCCTTTTTTCATCGACAAAATTTTAGCAACGTCAGCCTCATCTGCATGGACATCTTGTAAGTGCGTGCTCATTTTCAAGACAAGCTTGCCACACAATTTGCATGCATGTTTCTTGTCCCATTTGTACTTTCCTTTCCCTCTCTGCGACACGTGCACACCTGTTTCTTCTGTAAGTGCTCTTTCCCCACTCTTTCCAGCATCATGTTCCTCCTGCCTATCCACATTCTCATTGCCACCCCCTAACGCACACTGCACCTTGCTGGTACTAGCGTCACCAACACCTGGCCACCCCAAACCTGCCACTTTGATGAAATCTAACATAGTCGATACAATACTGTCTATGTCCGAGATCCCAGCAATTGATGCCGACACACCCTCTGAATCCGGTGAGCTCGAGCCAGGAACAAACTCCTCGTCATCACTGCCCTCGTATTGCGATGCGCTGGCACTGCTCTCAGTCTCGGGTCCATCCCAGGCGCCATTTGCCAACTGGAGAAAGAAAGAAAGAAAGATTAAAACCAAAGCTGCATTAGAAACAGAAACAGCCCAATTTTGGTTTAAAGGGGCCTTGCACAAGAATAAAAAGAGTAATCCCGTGTATGACCGATTTACATATGTGTGACCTCGGTGACGAGGGCTGGCTTCTGCAGCAGTCAAAATCCACGTTTTCTGAAAATGCAAGCAGTTTTCACACATTTATCAACCCTGCGTGACCCTTTGAGAGAGGTCACTCAAATTGGCATGTTTAAAAAGGTCTTGCCACAAAGTATCCTTGGGCCAAGCTTGAAGAATGTGGCTTGAATAGTCTCCGAGAAAATGCCACCGTTAACTCATTCTACCCCCAGACACACCACAGCAGGATAACAGGGGTGGGATTCTAGTAAGAAAGAAAACGCGGAAAATCAAACGACATTGGTGGGGGGGGGTGGGGGGGGGGGGGTTTCATGTCCTTCATTTTCAGCGGCCGAAAAATCAAACGACAGGGGGGGGGGGGGGGGGGGGGGGATAGGCACGCGTGTCCACCGTTCGCCAAAGTATCCAAAAACCGACAGGGGGAGCGAGACCAAACACACCCGAAAATGGACTTTGTTATGACACTCCTGATCTGCAGTATAAAAATGGAATGTGCGTACCAGTTTATGTTCAGATGCACACTAAACGGCACTCTGTCTTGGACAATATCCTTTTTCACCGCCATTTTCCACTGCGACCTAAAGCTACCGGAAGTGTCGGGCGATAGTGAACCAAACTACATACAAATCCAACCCATTTGAGATTTTTTTGCCATTTAAGAAGATTTTTTTTTTTTTTTCTCGTCTTTTTTGTTGTTATTAGACGCGGAAAATAAATATGCTTCAGCGGAACTGTGAAAGAATTTCCACGGAAATCCGCGGAAACGCGGAAGAATCCCACCCTGGGATAAGGATCGACCATGATAGTTCAAAGGTGATGCCAGAACAGCTTGGCGCCTACGGGCGCCAAGCTATTCTGGCATCACCCTTGAACTATCATGGTCGATCTGTGTCCTGCGCTGCAATGCGGTCTTGAGAGGACAGGGGCAAAATTTAAGGATTTTGGTGTTGGGGTAGAATGAGTTAAAGTTTACCATGGACGACGGACGGACGACCAGTGGCCCAGAACATAAACTCACTTTTGCTTCGCACGCACGCCAGCCAATAAAATGAAGATGATCATAGAATCACTTTACTTACCAGTTTGTAATTGGGAGCATTCCGCTGCCGTCCATGCACCCTCCTACCAGACGCACCCTCTGTGGCAGAGGCTGGGGGGGCCATGATTCTGCAGCATAGATCCCGATGGGTTTGGACATCCTGCTGCCATCCGGCGCTGGGTGTGTGCCAGAAAGTCCTGAGCCGGTGTGACCAAAATGGTGTTGCTGAGAACATGTCCAATACAACCATGTAAACCAACTGACATTTTGAATCAGATTGATTGTACATTGCTTAACGTCCCGACAGCCACTAGGCTTTCTCAGGCGTGCCTGCACTGCTTGTGAAAAAAAACCCACCTAAACAGAACATTGCCATGTATGTCGCCTGCCGGTCAAATACGTTAACTCATTCTACCCCAACACCAAAATCCTTAAATTTTGCCCCTGTCCTCTCAAGACTGCATTGCAGTGCAGGGCACAGATCGACCATGATAGTTCAAGGGAGATGCCAGAATAGCTTGGCGCCCGTAGGCGCCAAGCTATTCTGGCATCACCCTTGAACTATCATGGTGGATCCTTATCCTGCCGTGGCCGTGTGTCTGGGGTAGAATGAGTTAAATAAACCTAACACATGGGGCCAAGACATAAAGCTAAGACCATTTAGCAACACACATCCAATATCAAGAGCTACAGGCAGTGCAGACAGTAGGGAGAGTTTTAAAAAGGCAAATTTATACAGGTGAATGGACAAAGGGTAGACAGAAACACATGCATGCCCCAGAATTGAGAGAAAAACCCACCCTGTGGGGCTGACCAGGGTGACCCTGAGAACTAAAAACTGGCAATACAGTAAAAAGCGATACTTCAGTTGCACATTCCTAAACGAGACCTGTTTGTGGACGTTCGTTCTTCGAATCGCGAGGCAGTTTTGCGAACGAGGATTGAAATCTGGCGCCATTTTTGTTTTTTAAAAAAAAAGTCAACTGATACTGTGCATGCATGTGGCAAGTTAACACGTCAGAAAAAAAAGAAAGAAGAAACAAAATCGCGTGGCAGATTGACCTTGTAATGGGGTTATTGAACGAATTCCTTTCATTGAAGAAGAAAGCTTTTGTTAAAATCGTGGGGTTCTATTATCATTTACTACAAGACTCAACGGTCAGGCCCGGTGCGGCCGAGAGGCCGGCCGAAGACACGTTTGAAAGCAGACGCCTTATTTTTCTGGGCCAAACGGGTACGGGGATTGGAGGCATCTCTCAGTTAAATAACTGCACTGAACAAGTACATTTGGGCGTGCTCTTAACTAAGAAATATTGCATAAAGTACCTCTGCAAATGCGAGAGAATGACCGGTGCGTCCGTTGGAGACGAAAGACGTTTAAGCAAGGGAAGCAACTCCGTTCATCGGTGTTGGACCAATCAAATTGATCTGAAAACACTCCGGCAGCTTCCGTGTCCACACACAGGCCCAGGGCATCCCTGAAACACAACGATGAAGTAAATCTGTTAAAATGGGCACATCGTATTTTGATATTTTTTTCTGAATTTTGAATGAAAGATAATACAGAAACAACCCTCAGAAAAAATGGGTGTCTGATCTGGCCACCCAGAATTTTACACAGACCCAGATTGCATAAGGATGGTAAAGAAAGTAACCCATTTTAGTCATTTGGTGTACGCACACACACACACACACACACACACACACACACACACACACACACACACACACACACACACACACACACGTACACACACAAGCACTCTTGTTACGTAAAGGAGTTCATGGAAAGTTGCTTCAGACACTGGAGAGTATGTACAAACACGTAAAAGCTGCTGTAAGGGTTGGAACCAAAGTTACCGACTACTTTGATTGCATGTCAGGGGTACGACAAGGTTGTGTGTTGAGCCCACTGCTGTTTTCTATCTTTCTTTCAGAATTTGAGACAGAAGTATCAAGTCGTGCGGTGCACGTGGCATTGATATTTTTGCGGACCCACTGGGTATTTTCCTTCTTATGTATGCTGATGATATAGCCATTGTCTCTGACTCTGTAGCAGATCTCCAAAAGAAAATTAATTGTTTAGAAAAATACTGTAAAAAAATGGGGTCTCACTGTGAACATGGACAAGACAAAAGTGGTGGTCTTCAAAAATGGAGGTTTTGTGAAAAATTGTGAAAAATGGTTTTATGCTGACAAGCAGATTCAAGTCGAGTCCAGTTATACTTACCTTGGTGTGATATTTTCCTCTACTCTGAACTGGGCTAGATGTGTAGAAAACTTAGCTGGAAAAGCCAGGAGAGCAGTTGCAGGCATCAAAAGACTATACTTCAAATTACAAAACTTGCCAGCTGACACTGTTTTTCACATTTTTGATGTCAAGATTAAGCCCATTGTGCTATACGGGTCAGAGGTTTGGGGTTTCCAGAGGCATGATGTAATTGAGCAGGTTCATATAAAGGTTTGTAAAATGGTCCTTGGTGTTGGAAGAGATGTAAAAAACAATATTGCACTGGGTGAGTGTGGAAGATTCCCTATGTATATTGATGCCTATGTTCGAATGGTGAAGTACTGGTGCAGACTTCTTACCATGTCAGAAAACAGATGCCCAAGACAGTGTTACACGATGTTATGTATGCATGATGCCTCTGGTAGATCGAACTGGGCTACGCAAATAAAGACTCTGTTGTGTATGCACGGGTTTGGGTATGTGTGGGAAATTATTCAAAGATCGGCTGATGGATTGTTTCCGACAGGACTGGCATGCATCCCTTACATCAAACACAGAATACTGCCATTACCACCCAGAAATACTTAGAGCCAGTTACATAGGGCAGCTGACTTCTTGTGAACTCAGGCGGGCAATATGTTTACTTAGATGTAACCGTTTACCTTTAAACGGAGTATCCAGATTTGGAAAACCCATCACTAATCCAGAATGTAATTCATGTGATTGGCATAAGGCTGAAGATTTGTGTCATTTTCTTTTCGAGTGTCCAAAATATTCCCCTTTACGTAAAAAGTACATTCCACTGTTTTATTACAGATTCCCGTCCGATCTTAAAGTTCAGCTGCTGTGTGGAAACCTACATGATAAACTGGTCTTTAAAGTTGCTATGTATATTTCAGGGTGCCTTAAATTAAGGAATTAGAGGGATTTGCTTTGAACTTTTGTTGTTTTTGCGCGCTGGTGTAATGCTATGTGATTGTGTTTTTGGTTTTTTTTTTACAACCACCTTCCTGTATTTTCTGGGTATTTTCGGTGTTCATATGGGCCTGATGGCCTGCAAAAACTGAAATAAATTTATTATTATTATTATTATTATTATTATTATTATTATTATTATTATTATTATTACACACAAGCACGCACGCACGCATGTACGCTGTTACGATTGTGGTTGTGGTGTTGTATGAGAGCGGTCATGCATAAATCGTAGGAAGCGATCCGATGTTTTGTTTTGAGCTATCATGATTTAGAATCACATATCTTTTCAGTGTAATTCACTTTCGTTTACGAATAGTGCGGTGTAGATTATCTGTTGCCGCACGGAGTTGAGTCAGGAAGAGTCTAGAAGCCGCTCGGATATTCATTTGTTTACTGCGCGCGTGTCGTTTAGCTTTTAGTACCAATGCACTGATTGCGTGTTTACCAGTTAGAGCGTGCAAGGTCGTGACATGTCTGGCCTACTTTTTGTATGATGTCATGGCGCGCCGGGGATTTACTTAACATAGATGTTGAAGATGGACGCCAGATATTTACAGATTGTTCCAATAAGAATGTACCTTTGAGTTTTAGTTACGTACTGTGTTTTGATTGACTGTGTTGTACGATTTTGCTTGATTTTTCTGGAAAACATAACACTATAAAAGAGTCGTGCTAGGAAGCACCTGTGTACATTGTTCAATTGTAAAATTGCGATGCAACAGCGTCGGTACAGTGTTCAGTTGTATAATTGCATTGTATCGGAAAGCACATTGACTTTGAGCTATGCAAGGTATCGTGCTTCATTGTCAGTAACGGAGTTATGCAGTGAATGATGATGTACATTGTATGAGAGACGCATTGTGTCAAAGCTGAGAAGACTTTGTACTATTGTTGGTGCATTTGTGAACGCATTTCGTGGAGATCGCATCGCTGTAATAAAATATTGTTGGAACTGTTACTCCAGTATTGTCTACATCCTTAAGCCACGGTTGACGGATTGCAGCTGAATGAGGTTTATTTAAAAGAACTCTACGTGTGTGCGCTTGGTGTAGTTATCATTTCTATGACCACGATTTTACCACGTAACACACGCACACAACGCGCGCGCGCGACATGAAATGACCTTGCTTGTACAACCTGTGGCCTCCTTGGCTGTAAATTTCAATAACATTCTCTCATGTACACGCACATACGCATGCACATTTTTTTCCAGATAGTAGTTACATTCGGAAATTAGACTGTCGGATAATAGGCTAATATTTCTTGAATACATTTTGCTTCCAAAGATCAAGCGTTTGATTGTTGTGTGTTGCTGTTTGAGTCATGCACTGTTCTTTTGGGGGCCGTCATGTATACAAATAAATTTCATGTTTGCACTCTACTTCCCAGGATCGGCTTAGTAACATCTAATGATATACCCGAGCAGAGTAAACGTCACGAAGCGAAAAATGCCAAAACTGTCCTATGTATTAAAAGGCAAAATGCGTGGAAATGTTTTTCCTATCCACAGGTATGCGGTCCCGGGTCAACTCCTCGACTACTGTATCTGGGCAAGTCGCTAACCCACCTCCTTTGGTGGGTTAGCTGGCCCGCAACAATTTAACTCTGGTTATATTTGTGGGTCATGTAATCAACATGACTCGATACTTAGTCCGAAATAACAACTTTTCACCCAAAACTTGGTCTGGCCGTTTAAATTTGTTCTGTTTTTCATGTATTTTGACCGCAAGGATTTTTTAGGTCGTTTAATCACTTGGAGTGAGTTAAATTTGACCACAATAATAATAATAATAATAATAATAATAATATTTCTATGGCACTTAAAATCAGGTAGAGCTCTAGGCGCCGTACAAATTTCAGTACAATTACAAAAACTGTACACAGTATTACACGCACATACACACAAATACACACACACACACACACGCGCGCGCGCACGCACACACACACATTCCAGGCATCACAGCAAAACTGCAACAGAATCCTCCGCAGTCAATGATTAATCAGTGGGGTAATGGAAAAGGTGTGTTTTTAGTGCAGATTTAAAAACGGCTTTTGAAGCACTGTGGCGGACATGGGAGGGGAGTTCGTTTCAGTACAGCGGCCCAATATATGAAAAAGACCGCTGGCCAAAAGACTTGGTAAGGACAAAAGGTAACACGCAAAATGAGGCGGCTGTCAGCAGAGGATCTGAGTTGTCTTGATGGAGCGTACAGCTGCAGGAGAGAGGACAGGTATGGGACAAGGCCTATCCCGGGTCTGACGGACCTCTCCAACTGCTTGAGCGAGTTAATTCTAGCCTTTTGCGAGTTGACTCGAGTCTTGGGCGAGTTGACTGCTACTTTGGACGAGATGACAGCTATCTTTGGCGAGTTGACCCTTCACCTTGGCGAGTTGACTGGGCGAATTAGTATATGGTCGAGCTGATCGTCACCCGCTAAAAACGTCGATCCTTCTTACTTACAAGTCCGATTCCTGGTTCGTTTTCTTTGTTCATATGTTTGTTTTATTTTATTGTTCACAACTGAATAACAAAATTGCCACAATCACAAAATACATATTTACATGGGTTTTAATTTATTTGCATGTGAGAGAAAGCCATCGATCTGAAATTTTGCCAAATCACAGTTCTCGCAAATTCCCGCGTATTCTCATTCTTCCCCCGAAAATCTGCGTACCGAACGTGACATCATCATACGAACAGAGCCGAAAGGCAGGTGATAGACAAATTGTGTCAACACACGATGACGACCACATAAACGACCATTGATGCCTCTTCTCAAATTAACGGTGGGTTTTGTTGTGTGTCATCATATGTGTAGGATTGAATTTCTCGGCATTGTAGCCTGTATGGATGTTCATGGACGATGAAGCACAACAGGAAGTTATCCGAGTGCACTATTATTTTGACAACACGGTGTTGTTTTTTGGTTAGAACATCAACAAAGATATCACACAATGAAATGGATCAATAAGGTATTGCCAGAGGCAAATTGATTGCGTTGTAGTGGTCTAGAGCCTATAGAACTGTGCTGGACGTAATCAGACGTTACCACTGAATGAGTTGTTGCTGTGATGCTTCTGGTCTGTAGTAGTGTATTTTGTTGTTGGCATAATGTGTTTTTGTGTGGTAATGAAGACAAGGGCAGAACACAAAATCCTCGAAAGTGTCCCGATTATGAATTATGTGCATCCATGACTTTTCTAACAGCGTACTCAGATCACTTAAGGGCGAAGAGGCACAGTAGTTACTCTGTGACTGCTGATACTGTGATAATGATAGATTAAGAGAAGAAGTAATAAATCTTTCAGTCTGATGAAACTCAGAACATTCTTGGTCTTCCGATTATGGAGTGGTTCTAGTTGAATTTGAAGGAAGCGCAAGTAAAAAATCCCGTTGCCAATCACCACAACGCTGTCCGGCAAGATCTTCATGGGGCAACTGGAGTGCAGTCTCCACAACTTGCAGCCAGCTTGCACTGCCCCATGAACACTTTTTCCTGACATGTATATTGTTTTATTATTTTAACATGAGCCACAAACACCATACTGTGATGCCTCATCATAACACAGAGTTAATTAAACTACACTGCAACAGGAGCCCTGCCCTTCCCAGGGAGAAAAAGAAAATGTCCAAGCTTTAGTTGTAATTTTCTCTTTTGAACAATAAAAATAAACAGATATCCACAAAAGCATAGATCATGATCCCCCACAACTGCGGGGGCACACGATGATCCATGTGTCGGGTTGTGCCCACTTTTCCTGCGCAGTCAAGGAGTTGAAAATTATTGCAGGATTTTTTCAACAAGCAGATCAAAACCTTTTGCACCTTCTTAAGCCAAAGATATAAGTTTGCCAAGGGTTTCTTCATAGCAGTATATCTGGCAGGAAATGGTTGTTTCACATTGTGGGTGATAAAATAAAAGGAAGTGAAAACATCCTGCCTGTATAATTATCAATACTGTTATTGGTATAAGAGGGGAATGTACTATAGGTATTGTAACAGGCGCGAAGGCGCAGTAAGGGTTCCTTTTGTTTATTAAGCAAAACCCTGACAGACAAATCAACATAAATAAATAAACATCGAAAGTACATAATAACACCACATAAATATAACTGATATAAATAAATATAACATTCACTTTTCTATATAAATCATGTAACCATGCACACAAAATAATGAATCGATAACATTGACAAAAATAGTTACAAAACCAAATGATTCCGAATCAAAACCAGAACAATCTACAAAATACACTTAAGAATGAACACTATAAATATTAAAGAGCACACACTGATCAATCTGCTCCAAGACTCACGCAGTCTACAACAGATTGATCAGGGAGAATGCTATAAACATAATCAAACGACACCATTCAATCCTAACACCAAACACACAAAAATCATTCTAATCCGACATACATAAGATCATAATTATAATAATCAAAAATATAATAATCAAATAAAATAGACAATAAACTTACCCCACCAGCAGTCGGGTGCAGCATGTCAAGAGTACAACCGGTGGCAAGCCAATGTCAAATACAGTATAGTGAGTATAGATTGCTGTGAAATATAGTGATGGTGAGTACAGATCAGACACTGAGTTCAGTTCACTATGTTACAGACTCCCCTGCTAACAGTTGGCGTCCTCGACAACATCTAAATATCCTGCCACGCCTCTTTCTAGGAGAATCTTCATCAGGAGAGTTTGCGTCATCAACAGTTTCTCAAACAGTCCCATTTCTTGCTGGATGGCTGTAACGGGGAGATGGTGAGGGTTGCTATGATACCCCTTGTTGTGGCGTGTCGATCTCCGGGGAATGCTACGCTCTCCTGCTTGAGCATTGCCGGGGTCACGTCCTGAGGGTGAAGCTCCATCTCTGACCTGTTGTCTCATGTCACCAGCAGTGGTATCACAGCTGTGGTTGTTGTCGCTGTCACCGTTTGTGGTGAGAATCTGATGGTCATGCACAGAGTCTGGCCTTGATGGGGACTCCGGACTGTCGTCACCAGTGTCGCTCGTTGATGACGGTGATGGAGAAGAGGCTGTTGGCTGAGGTCTTTGCTGCACTGGCGATTGCGGTACGAGTAGTTCGGTACGATGTAGTGTCCTAACAGATCCGCCACCATCCGCAGAGTGCACCATGTATGTGTTTCCTTGTGAATCTGGCCTCCGGAAAACTGTGTACGGTTCACTATTCCATGCGTCTTGGATCTTGTTTCGACCTCTGACCTGACGATTGCGAGTGTAAACTGTCGTCCCCTCTGCAATGCCGTCATCATTAACCCTTGTGCTTCCTGTCGCCTTGAGACCTCTCTATCCGTCAGCTGCTGTGCCAGTTTGTGGGCTTGCTGGAGACGCTTCTGGTGCTCCGCGAGCCAGTCATCAACCCTAACGGGAGAATCCATCAAAACTCCATCACCAGGAATTCCAAGAAGGCTGTCGATGGGCAGGTAAGGGTCTCGGCCAAAGAACAGGAAGTATGGGTGTATTCAGTTGTTGAGTGAACTGTTGCATTATAGAAGAAGACCAGCTCTGGCAAATGTTCCGGCCATCTTCATTTCGCTCTTTCGGGGAGTGTTCGCAGTCGGTCATGCATGGTTCTATTGAAGCGCTTACATTGGCCATTTCCGCTTGGGTGAAATGGTGTGGTGCGACTCTTGTCGATGCCATACAGCTTGCATAGTTCCTTTATGACATCACCCTCAAAATTCCTCCCTTGGTCGCTGTGCAGGCGTTTGGGTATGCCATACTTGAGAAACCAGCTGTTTACCAGGGCTTTCGCTACACTCTGTGCTGTTTGGTCTTTGCAACGGACTTGCTTGAGTGAATTTCGTGAAGACATCGGTCAGTACCAACACTTTCTCCAGGCCACTGGTTGAACGTTCGAGAAGAGTGAAATCCATTGCGAGGACTTCTAGGGGATGGGTGGCGGTGAGCGTTCCCATGGTGGTGTGGACTCTTCTCCCTTCCTTTGCAAAGAAACCTCTTTCACAATCATTTGTGTACCTGGTGATATCAGCCATCATGCCTGGCCAAAAACACCTCCCCTGGGCAAGCTTGCAAGTCTTCTCCGCTGCTGGGTGCCCGGCGTCATCGTGGACTGCTTTCAGAACGTCTGGTTTCAGTGATGAAGGAAGGAGGACCTGGAGTACGTCTCTACCGTTGTCCTGCGCCA
This sequence comes from Semisulcospira habei, assembly GCA_036245525.1. Classification (NCBI taxonomy): domain Eukaryota; kingdom Metazoa; phylum Mollusca; class Gastropoda; family Semisulcospiridae; genus Semisulcospira; species Semisulcospira habei. The sequence continues at coordinate 135,845,646 of BTPG01000008.1, forward strand.
CCCTATAAAGGGTTCCGTCCCTGTCCCTCAGCTGGTTCCAACAGCGGATTATTTTCCGCACGTTGGGGTTTTCCCTAGCTGCTTGTCATTTGGTGGGTTTGTGACCAATTCTGTAGAGCTGCCAGACCCTTCTGTTGCAACCTGGGCAGGTCAGCTGCTGGTAGGGAGGAAGGAGCAGAAGTATGCGTAGACCTGACCTGGATTTCGTGCAGAACAAACTCTGGAGTGAGGTTTACGATGGCTGTTCTAATTTCATTTGGTACGGCGGTGGCTGCAGCTTGAGGCTCGTCGCATTCTGCCATCAATTGCTCGACATGGACCTCCCTTCTGCTGAGTGCGTCCGCGTTCCCATTAGATCGCCCAGAGCGGTATTTCACTGTGAAATTAAAGTTGGCCAGTTCTGCGGCCCAGCGAGTCTCTGCTGCACCTAGCTTGGCGGATGTCTGGATGTAGCTGAGAGGATTGTTATCAGTATAGACCGTGAAGGTGCTGCCCTGCAGAAGATCTCTGAATTTCTCCGTGACTGCCCAGCGGAGCGCAAGCAATTCCAACTTCATGCTGCTGTACCTTTTCATGGATGTCACTTTTTCCCTGAGTCCCCTGCTGGCGTAGCCAATGACAACTCGCTTTCAGGTCTGTTCTTGTGATAACACAGCTCCCAGGCCTTGGAGGCTGGCGTCAATCTCCAGGATGTAGGGCAGAGTAAAATCTGGGTAGCCGAGGACTGGAGCTGTTGTTAGCTTTTGCTTCATGGTCTGGAATGCCTGCGTACATTGCTCGTTCCATCCGCTCAGGCGTTTGCTGCGTCCCGAGCCTGGTGTTTTATTCAGCAGAGCGTGCAAAGGGGCTGCGATCTGAGCGAAGCCAGGTATAAATCGGCGGTAATACGATTTCAGCCCAAGGTAAGCCCGTAAGTCTTTCTCGCTGGTGGGCAGCTGCCAATCTGCCACTGCAGAGACTTTGTCTGGGTCGGGTAGTATTCCCCCAGGTGTAACCATATGACCAAGATAACGCAGACGGCTGAAAAACAGGTGGCATTTGTTGGGCTGTGCCTTTAAGTTGAAGTTTGAGAGCCTTGATAGCACCATTCCCAGTCTTTCCAGCATCTCGTCAAAGCTTTTCCCAAATACCAGGAGGTCGTCAGCGTAAATGAGTAGGGTCTGGAAGTTCTGATCACCAAAAATCTTGTCCATTACCCTCATGAATGTGGCCGGGGCATTACAAAGCCCGAAGGCCATTCTGGTGTATTCATAGAGACCTCCAGTGCCGACCCGGAACGCCGTTTTTTCTATATCTTCTTGCGCCACTGGAATCTGGTTGAAGCCATGAGCTAGATCCAAGGCTGCAGAAGTATTTAGATCCTTTCAGCACATCCAGGGCCTCCTCAATTCTGGGCAAAGGGTATGCGTCTTTGTGTGTCTTAGTATTCAATCCCCTATAATCAACGCAAAAGCGGATCTTGCCATTTTTCTTTTTCACAATAACGCACTGTGAGGCATAAGGGCTGCATGACTCGCGGATGATGCCCTGTTTCAAAGCAGACTGCAAATAGTCCCTCACTTCAGCCCAGTACTGGGGTGGGATCCTGCGGTGTGGGACCTTGACGGCCGTGTCATCATCCGTTACGATACGATGATGGATTAGATCGCAGAAGCCAAGGTCATCCTCGCCTCTGCTAAAAACATGCTCATAAGTGTGGAGGAGTGTAGAGAGACGCAGGCCCTGCTCTTGGGTGATGTCGCCGACAGATACTTCAGACATGATGTCTCTAAGTGCATCGTGTGATGGCAGTACTGTGGCTTCCTCGATGAGGATTTCTTCCTGTGTTACAGTCACGCTGTACTGGTGCGGGGTGTCGGCTTCAGCTGCACATGCTATAGGGACGTAGGGTTTGAGGTAGATATCTCTGTCACTGACATTAGCGACCTGAACTGGTACGACCCCTTTATCGCTGAGTTGAGAGAGGCATCTCCCAACTCCGATTCTGGCCGGAAGGTACAGCTTGTCCGATGGCTCGACTGGAATGTCGCGCGTAGTACCTGGCGCAGCTGGCTTGGTTGTGCATGAGATTACTTTTAGGCTGCGTGCTGGGATCAGAACGGGCCATCTCCCCAGTGGTTTCGCGTAACTGTCGCTTGACACGGAAATGGCGTTCTCTTCATACAGGGCACTTACGTCTTGCCATAGAGTCGAGTCCGGATGGCTACCTCCCTCGACAGTCTTCAGGTGTCTTAAGATGTTGGAACCGAGCACACCGGGTATCTTCTTCTTCCTCTTGGCCATGACACCCTCAGGATCTCTAACCATTAAGAATGCCATATTGGGTAAAGTTCTATTCATCACTGTAATGTCTAGCTCTACATAACCAATAAATGGCACCTCGAGGCCTTGAGCGCCGGAAACCTTTAGGTAAGGGAAAACATCATCAATGTGTGTTGTGTCACTAAAAACATGTCTAAAGAATGTCTCAGTCAAGGTTAAAACCTGTGCGCCTGTATCAACAAGACATTTTACATCACTCCCCCCAATGTTTATAGTTACCACTGGACACTCTCCAACAGCTTTCTCCAGCCGTGATGAGCCACTAGCATATTGACCTCGTCCACCTGTCATCTGGCTCACAATGGCAGGTGTCTCCCGTTTAACGGTCGTCTTCGGCTGCTCTGCTGATGCTGTGGACAGTGCCGTTGAAGGTGTCCTGTTGCATGACAGATGTAGCATCGACGGGCTTCCCCTGGCTGGCTCCGTGCTGTGCCCTCTGCTTGGTGACGGCGTGTAAGGCCCTCCAGCTGAGCTGTGAGCTGAGCGATCTGCTGCTGCTGAGACTTTAGGATGTCCAGGAGCTCACTATGGGTCTGTTTCTCTTCCAGACGTGGACGCAGTGCCGCTGGGGTACCCATCCACTGGACGGCTTTATCACGGAGATCAAAGAACGTCAGTGTAGGGACCTCCTCATTCAGCCGTCGCAGCTCTCTCCTTGGAGTGACATCTGCAACTGCTTCCGCAAGCCTCTCTTTCAAAATAATGTCCTTCCGCTTGGAAAAAGCAGAGTCTTTTTCTACACCTTGAATCTTGTCCGCCAGAACAGCAAGATTGTGTGAGCATGTCAGCAGATCCTCCCTGTCCTGTCGATAGGAGTAGAACTGCGACTGTAATCTGGGAAGTGATGCGCCATCACCAAAAACTTTCTCCAGGATGGACAAGATCCTATCCCCCGAGAGGCTGATGCCACCTCTGCCCACGATCTCCCGTCTCGCCTTGCCACCAAGCTGTTCCAGAATGAAGGCTGATCTGTCGGTGCCCTCGATCCTGCGCGAACTGATAGCAGCATGGATGTCGTCCAGCCAGTCTTGCAGAGTGATGTCGCCTGCATCACGTGGCCTGTCACAGAAGCGCGCGATCCTCGCTTGGTCAGAAAGGACGAAAGCGCTGGGCTGTGCTGTCCTGCATGATGCTGACAGTTGGCCCCAGTCTGCATCCAGCTGTGCCTGAAGCTCGGCCATCTTCTGCTGGAGGTCCTCGACTGCTGTTGTGTTCACCTTCCGATCCTCCATGCTGATGGGGGTTGAGTCACTTCTGACACCAGATGTAACAGGTGCGAAGGCGCAGTAAGGGTTCCTTTTGTTTATTAAGCAAAACCCTGACAAAGACAAATCAACATAAATAAATAAACATCGAAAGTACATATTAACACCACATAAATATAACTGATATAAATAAATATAACATTCACTTTTCTATATAAATCATGTAACCATGCACACAAAATAATGAATCGATAACATTGACAAAAATAGTTACAAAACCAAATGATTCCGAATCAAAACCAGAACAATCTACAAAATACACTTAAGAATGAACACTATAAATATTAAAGAGCACGCACTGATCAATCTGCTCCAAGACTCACGCAGTCTACAACAGATTGATCAGGGAGAATGCTATAAACATAATCAAACGACACCATTCAATCCTAACACCAAACACACAAAAATCATTCTAATCCGACATACATACGATCATAATTATAATAATAAAAAATATAATAATCAAATAAAATAGACAATAAACTTACCCCACCAGCAGTCGGGTGCAGCATGTCAAGAGTACAACCGGTGGCAAGCCAATGTCAAATACAGTATAGTGAGTATAGATTGCTGTGAAATATAGTGATGGTGAGTACAGATCAGACACTGAGTTCAGTTCACTATGTTACAGTATAGATTGCCATGGATATGGCAACAGCTTGAGCTGTCATAGATGGTTCTAACTTAGATTTTATTCAGACTTGTCAAGAAGAGCCAGTGCACATTGGGGCTGTGTGTGTAGTGTAATTTTATTAATAGTTTTCATTTACCTCATTGATAATGTGATATTACTTTGTTGTAAATGCTTATACTTATTTTTTGATAATGTAATTTAATTACAAGTGTAATTTTTTTTAAATGCCTTCAGGCAGACTGTTCCACAAGCCTATAATTCTCATGTTTGTCTAAATTGCACATACTGTTTACTTTGTGATTTTTTTGTGTGTGTGATGCCCTTTTGTGATTGATCTAGACATGTGTTTTGTGTGTGTGATGCCCTTTTGTGATTGATCTAGACATAGTTCACTTCATTCAAGAAGGTATCTCTTTGCTCAGAATGACCCCACCGTTCAGTTCAACCGTCAAGATAGGATCTCAGTGCGCAAAAAGACCCAAAGAGCTCCACCCTACCCATCAAAAGTCCTCTCTGCGTTCCTTTCAATGTCGTGCCAATATTGGTCCGTTTTACTATGGATCTCTCATGCCCTTTAAAATCTCCTTCATACCTGCACAAACCAGTATTAATTAGTAATCAGGTTCACTGCTGCAAACAGCATCAAGTGCAAGAGGCACCGATTTTACTAAACTCCTGCAGACATGAATTTTCATATAGTTTTATGTCCCTTGAAGTTGCTGGTCACGTTTTTATTCATGTTCTTTCAGATAGATTAGCTTAGTTATAGAATGGTGAATTTGTGCTGATTTCTCAGACCCGATTGCAGATAATGGCCGCTGCTGATTGGGTTAACCCACTCATGCATGTATCCACCGGTACTGTGTACTGTTCTAGTTACAGCGTGCATAAGGGGGTTAACTCATAGAGTCATGCTGTATCGCGCATATTCACATGCATTTTTTATTTGTTTTAGAGAAATGACAAAGTTCACCATGTGAGAGGGGATGGATGAAGCTAGCAACAACAGCAGCAGCCATGTGACTCCAGAACCTGATCCACTTACAGACTGCCACGTAGGAGAAATAGATTGTCACTATAGCAATGCCACAGCAGGCCACGCACCAGATCCAGCCAAAGCCACCAATAGCATACAGAGGCAAAAGGAAACGATGGAAGCTGCTGCGGGAATGAAACCTGATTCCGACACTAACACTGATGTGCTGGGGACAATTAATAGCCTTTTGAAACAGGTGATTAATTTAGTTAGTGTTATGTGTGCTTATCCTGTTGGTAATATCTATACCATTGCGTGTACCAGCAGTGGAATTATGATTGCATTTTGCAGATTGCAGTGTACATATCCCTGCATTCATTTGCATTATTGTGGGAATTCTTAGGAGAACGTGAAGTTAAAACAAAATAGTGCTAAGGTTCAATCAGTAAAATTTTCAAAACAAAATTTATGTTTAAAATTGTGTTGGCAGGACATTATTGTCTGGAAAAGGCACAACATAACGTTCCAGATCATAGATCTGTCTGTGATCAATTTTATTTAAGAAGAACAGAATGGTAATGTTGTTTTAAATGATTGAATTCTTATGCAGTCATATATATATACATATTGTAATTGTAAATATAGTTTGTGGATTTGTTTGTTTGTTGTTGTTGTTTTCAAGTTTTCTCTGAACCTTTAAGGTATCTTGTTTGCTGTCTTTTTAAATGTTCTTCGATGTCCAGTTGTGAGTTCTTTTGTTTTGCGGAGGTTTTGCTCAGATGAATGCCATAGCAAAACTGAGTACTGGCCCATCTGGTAGACTTTAACATACATTGTATTTTCTCTTAGACCGTTCAAACCACAGACTTAAACATTGGCTCATGGATACTTTCAGGCAAGACCTTTCTAAACATGTATACAATTTGAGGGAACCTCTTTCAAAGGTCAGTGTCACAGGGTCCATAAATATGTCCTGTTTCGACCAACTTTCTTTTTAAAATAATATTTTTAACTTTATTTAAAGCCAAACTTGGTACAGAGATATCTGATGAGAAGACCTTCCTGTGCATACTAATTTCAGGGTCAAAGGTCCCGAGAATCCAGCAGATGTATGTAAAAAAAGGTTGTTATAGAAAGTTAGTTTTTATTGGCACTTCTGCAAATTTTTTTAATAAAACTTAGCGCAAAGATAGTTCATGATAATACTGGTGCTTTACTGTGCATTCCAGTTTGTTTGACCATTTAAAAAGTTCAAGGGTCTAATGAGGTCGATAAATGCATGAAAATATGCTTTTCTTTGTTAGTAAAATCTCCTCTTTCTTTTTCATATGCAGAAGAGGCATGCTGAAGCTCTCACAGAATGCAACAAAGGTGAGCTTAAGCAGTTTCCCTTTTCACTTTAAAACTATGCATACTTGCATGCACCATTTATATTCCATCTATACACACATTTGCCGATGTCGTCACACCACACATACATATGCTTTGTCACGGTGGCTGATTCTTTTCCACAGTGTGGCTGCACATCACATACATGGATATAACACATTATAATTTATAATCTAAAATTATTTTAAAGAATTTGGTTAGACGCAGGTGTGAACACATAAGAAGATTCAGCTAACAGGAGATTAGCACACAAGTGCATTGAATGTAATGAAAGGGTTCTCTTCGATTATATCTGTGTGCTGACATAGAACTCGTGTGCAGTTTCCCCCCAAAAAAAAGAAATTTGAGAGGGGGGGAAAAACATTTATTTTGGAGAATGTACAGCACTACAGATACTATCAGTTGCGATGGGGAGGAGAAGATGGATATATTTATACATGAACATAGCATTTTTAACCTATTCTGTTCTGTGTACGCAGCCTTGGAAAGTGCTCCACGCAATGATAAACTGCTGGAGAAGAAGGTGAAGGTCTTGTGTCAGCTGGGCGGTTTTCGACAGGCTTTCACCCTCGTATCTCAATGGCTGCAGCACTCCCCAGAGGTAAATGGAGAGCACATTTGTCCAGGTTTTATACAGTTCTGCGTGTAGTCATTGTTGTGTTTTGCTGACCCTCTGCCTGTCAGTAGCACTTTTTGTTGTGATTTTTGCTGTGCTCCCAACAGCCAAAAGGTTAATCATTGGCTGATTATGAAGGAAGATAAAGAAAATAGTATGGATATTTGTTTATAAATGTGAACTGTTTCTCATACTCAGTTTTTCTGTTTAAAACTTTAGAACATAGCGACTTCAGTAAGGGTTTGTTTCATTAACCCATTTATCCCCAAGGGTGCTTTTCCCAATGACTATGTGCCAGTTGCAGGAGATGGATGGACCATGATCATTCATGGGGAGTGCTAGATTAACTTGGCACATCTGTAGGGCACTGGGGCTAAATGGGTTGATGGCTATTATTAGTTTATAATTAACCCTTTTGTGTATGCTGCCTCTGGTACTGTTTACAGTGCTGGTGGCTGCATGCAAGTAGTGCGTGGTTCGGTGCATTTAACTTCTCTCATCTTGCAACTTTTTCATTCCATTTCAGCATCCAGTAGCAAACAAAGAACTGAAGCGATTACAAACTGTCATGGCAATTCTGGAGGATCAGGTAAACTGTTTCCATGTGTCTATCTTTTTTGGCTCACGTGCGAAGCAAAGTGGGTCTATGTTTTGGGTCAGTGGTCGTCCGTCAGTCAGCCATCATCCATGGTAAACTTTAACGTTGGCATTTGTTTCCTCAAAATACATTACCGATGGCATTACTATGTGGAAGATACACTTAGCTTAATGATTTCAGCCTAAGAAACTGTTGTGTATACATACACAATCAGGGAGGCGACTCTAGGTAGCCGTTTTATCAGGTCCCCCGAGTAGCCTCCCTCACCATCCGGGCACATGTGCCGGGGTGTCACGCCAGTCGAACGCTTTAGTGCTCCAGGGGCATGCGGGAGGGCCATTCGAGTAATGCCATCGGAAAGCATATTTCGAAAAAATACATTTTAGAGAAAAATACGTTACTTTGTTTCCTCAAAATACATTACTGATGGCATTACTATGTGGAAGAATAGCGAAAAGGAGGAGGGTGCCGCCCGCTAGGTCCCGCCATCGCTCGTGCTTAGCGGTTGCAAACAGGATCAACCTCCCAACGATTTCGGCTAAGCGTACCTCATGGTGCCAGCGGCGCCGGGAGGGAGTGTTGCTCCGCAGTGATGTCCCTCACCAAGGCCAGGTTGTCCCATTGGCCCGCGAGGTCACGGAGGTAGAAGTGGGCAAAGGTGGAATTGGCCCGCCAGCCAACAGCCACTACAATGTCTTGCACAGTGCAGTTCCGATCGAATGCGACATTGGTGGAGACAGCGCAGACCTCGTGTGCATGTATACGCAGCATCTTAGCACCCGCCGGGGAGAGCTCCTCGTAGGCAGAACGGATGACCCAACGCAGCCACAAGGAGATCATCTGCGCAGATGTGTAGTCCCTGCCAGGGGAAAGTGGCAGAAAAAGGCGGGTGCGGCCACGCCAGATAGGCTTTGTCCTGCGCAGGTAGACTTGCGGCGCCCGGACCAGGTCCTGACGGCGGCAGTCCTGGGTCTGGTCAGGCTCCCTGAGGGGGCGCAGGGTGATGACTGGAGCCCTGGCCAACGGGAGCCGATTCTTCGCCAAGAAGACGGAATTCGTGTGGAGGTGCACGGAGCCATCGGCCCTGAGCTGAAGACAGGCCGGGTCCATAGAGAGCGTGTGCACCTCACTGACTCTGGACGCCGTAGCAAGCACCAGCAGGAAGCAGGTCTTCCGGATTAGATTCGCCAGGCTGGCCAAGGGCAGCAGCTCGAACTTGCTAGAATTCAGCCAGGTAAGGACCTAGGCGAGGTCCCAGCGAGGGATCAGAGAGTGTGGGACTGGTCGCTGCAGCTTGAAATTCCGCATAAGGTCCGAAAGGTCCAAGCACGCCCCAGAGTCTGGCTGGCCCAAATGGCGGTAAGTGTCCACGATCATGGAGAGGTACCCCTGTATGGTAATGGGGGTCAGATTCTTCTCCCGAAACAGCCACAGGAAGAAGTCTGCAAAGCTGGGGCGACGTCAGCGCTGGTGGAAGAGGCGCTCCGCATCGCACCATCCCCAGAAGACTCGCCACTTCGCCTCGTACCCTCAGAGAGTGGAAGATCTGTGGGCCGCAGCGATAGCCTCCACCGCTGCACGCGAGAAGCCTCTGGAGGAGAGGGCTTGCCGCACAATCGCCAGGCGTGTAAGAGGAGCCGCACCGGGCACGGGTGAAAGAGCTTCTGCCGGGGCTGCTTCAGCATCATGCGGGGGGTGGGAAACGGAAGCGGGGGGTCCGTGTCGAGGCTGAGGAAGGCGGGGTTCCAACTCCTGTTCCAGCTGAACAGGGCGACCAGGAGAAGGATCGCGATGCACCTCCGGAGCTTCTGCAAGACTCTGGGCACCAGCGCGGTTGGAGGGTATGCATAGACGACGAGACCCTCCCAATCCACGGAGAGAGCGTCTACCGCCTATGCTAGAGGGTCCGGGAAGGGGGAGACAAAGATGGGGAGCTGCCTGTTCCACCGGGTCGTGAACAGGTCGATCATCAGGGTCAGGTCGAGTTGAGGGAGGGACTTGAACTTCTTAGTCAGGCGCGGCGCGTCCACGAGGGCAGAAGCCATCCTCTTCATCAGCCAGGACAAGGGACGCACGTCCGGAGGGAGGAAGCGAGCGATCAGCCGAGACGCAACGTCAAGGGCACGCGAAGTCTCCTAGCCCGCGGGGGAGGGGGGGCGCAGGGGAAAGGCCGCGCGAGTAAGAGCAATGCCGACTGTTACCAAGGGTCCAGGGACGCGGAACGGTCCGAGCTGGTAGGGTCGGGCGAGAGGAGAGCAGAAGCCGAGTCCTCCAGGTGGAGGCTAAGGGTGTCATCGGCGTCCTCGGGGGCTGGCCTCACGCGGGGGGGGGGGGGGGGGGGGGGGGGGGGGGGGGGGGGTCAGAGGAAGTCCGATCCCGGATATGGCGGCGCACAAGGGGGAGACGGGCGACACTGTCAGAGTCACTGTAGCGCGGCGGAGCGCCGTACGTCACGATAAGAAGACCTGTGCTGCAGCACAGCTGGGTCCCGTCGCTCGCCGACAACAGTCCTGGTCTGTAGACCGGCCGGCCGCTCTTGGTCGCAGGGAGCCGACCTGTCCTGTAGCCAGTGTGGGTCCTGCTGAATTCTGGCATTCGCTCTGTCTTAAAGACAAGCTGGGTGTGAGGGGAATCGGGGCGCTGCGAGGGGCCAAGCGGACCTGGGGGTGAGACAGAGATTGCCAGGGAGCGAGAGCGTCGAAGCGAGCGTACCGTAGAACGGACTGACGGCCGGTAGTCCGGATGCACTGAGCGGGCAAGGTCTCCGCAGACCGGCGAGTCGGGGGGGGGGGGGGGGGGGGGGGGGGGGACAGGCGCGCTAAGCCGCGCCGGTTGGAGGCGAGCCCCACGATGTCCGAAGTTGCCCGCCGTGGGGGAGTGGGGGGGGATCAGACGGGCGGTCACGCCGGTAAAACTCCCACAACTGGGACCATCATTTTTTCCTTCCACGAAGAGCATCTCTCGCATGGATATGCGGAGGAACAGCCAGAGCAAGGGAGGCACATGGTGTGCGTGTCTGAGGGCCTCTGAAACCCCTTAAAGCTATGGCAAGTACGTAGCTGCGCGCTGCAACAGAAAACAGGGCATGAGAGAACAGCACGTGGCCCGACGCACGAAGGGCCACGTGAGCGAAACTCATGACCGGTGCCGCAAAGGGTCGGCTGTGTATGAACCAACCATTATCCAAGGAATGCGCCGGCCAGCCAGAAACCTGACCGGCCGAGGCATGCCTCGAGACCTTACCTGGCCATATCCCAAGCGACGGAAGGCAAGCGAGGAGAAAACACCAACCCAGGGCCGTCAGATAGTCTGCCACACCAACCACAGGTAGTCCGAGCGGAAGCACAAGGCACCACGTAAATCCAACAAGCACACGAAGGCACAAGAAGCACAAGTATCTGAGAGTAGTCCAAGGAAAGTCGAAGGCAAGTCCAAGGGTATCCAAGGTTATCCCAGGCTAAGCACGAGTAAAACAACCTATCGCTACGAAGCTAAGTGTTCGACTGGCGTGACACCCCGGCACATGCCTGGATGGGGAGGGAAGGGAGGCTACTCGGGGGCCCTGGTAACGGTTCCCTAGAGACGCCTCCCTGGTTATATGTATACACAACAGTTTCTTAGGCTGAAATCGTTAAGCTAAGTGTATCTTCCACATAGTAATGCCATCAGTAAGTATTTTTCGAAAAAAATACATTTCCTCTGAGATTATTCAAGCCACAGTCTTCAAACTTGGCCCAAGGATACTTTGTGGCAAGGTCTTTCTAAACATGCCAATTTGAGTGACCACTCACAAAGGTCAAGGTCACAGGAGATCAGGAACTAGGTCAAAAATAGCTATATTTTGACATAGTGTATTTTATCTCAAATACTATTCACAGCTTCAAACCCAAACTTGGTACAAAGATACCTGATGAGAAGACCTTTTTATGCATACTAATTTGGTTGATCCCTCGGAAAGGTCAAGGGTCATAAGAGCTAAGGAAATAGGTCAAAATTAGCCATATTTTGACAAAAGATGTTTTTTCTCAAATACTATTCACAACTTCAAACCCAAACTTGCTACAGAGATACCTGATGGTAAGACCTATATATGGATACTAATTTGGATGACCCCTCGGAAAGGTCAAGGGTCACACTAGCTCAGGAAATAGGTCCAAAATAGCCATATATCTTAATAAAAGATGTTTTTTCTCAAATACTATTCACAACTTCAAACCCAAACTTGCTATAGAGATACCTGATGTTAAGACCTATCTATGCATACTAACTTGGATGATCCTTTGGAAAGGTCAAGGGTCACAAGAGGTTAGCAAATGTGTATAAAATGCCAATTTTTGAAAGAATTGTATTATCATCAACAGTTTTGCAAACTTTTCAATGAAATTTGGCACAAAGGTAGCTGATGATAATAAGACCGTCCTATGTATACTAATTTAGTCGACTCATCATAAAGGTCAAGGGTCGCAGGTGTTTGACAGATGTGTGAAAACTGATTAAATTTTTACTTTTAGACAACATGGATTATCAGGGCTCGAAATTAGCGGGGGCCCGGGGCCAAAAACCCGCAATGTTGATTTCGGGCTCGGAAAGTTGAAAAACGAAGGGCCCGCTTGGCCCGCAAAATAATTCGTCTGCTACAGCTAGCTCTACTCGGCAGTTTCGTATTTGGGCCAAGGGAAGCAACCCACACCGGTGCCCTCACTCACAGTAATAGTATTGTGTTCTCTTTTTTTTTTCTTTTTTTTTTTGTTATTGTATTTTTAGTTTACTTCTGTTAACTCAAGTGCACATAAGTGTAATATGAATAGATGATTGAAAAAAAAAAAAAAGGCAAAATCTGTTTGTTTAACTTTAGTTTATCAGGAAGAGTACTGTTAAGTTTAGTTCCCTTTGTTTTGTTTTGAACTTTTGTGCATTGAGGTCAGATTTTTTGTTAGGTTACTCATATTAAAAATTTAATGATGTGTATTGTGCAATACTCAGTCACAAAACTGAAAAGTATTATACAAGAGACTCACTTGATTTTTTTTCTATTTTGTTTAATGGCCATTTCAGGCTCACTAGTCACTGGAATATGTGTGTCACTGAATGTGTGTGTGTGTGTTTTTTCCCCTTTTTTGTTGGTAATGTTTGAAAGTGAAAAAAAAGGCAAATAAAAATGACATCACTCAGCAAAATTGGAAATTCAATTGTTTTTATTTTAGATTATCAGACAAATTGTACTTTCTACTTATTATATTGTCAATAATTCTTTTGTTTTTTGTTTGCATTATTTTTCAAAGTTGGGCCCCGAAAGTTGCTTGTGGGCCCTCAGATTTTTCAATCAAGGGGCCCGGTGGCCCCCAAAGAAAAAAGTTAATTTCTAGCCCTGATTATGCTGGTGCAGATGCCATCCTGTTACTTATTGTCACAAAGGTCACACATGTAGATTGGATATACACGTGAGCCATAAGGGCTTTGCCTTTCTTGTTTTTATTATTTTATTGCTGGTCTGCAATTTTTGGCCTCGTGGCTTCAAGCGGTAAGGTCCAAAATCACAGATGGCACACATAAATTTATAAAGTTGATATTGTACTTAAGGATGTCAGAAGTTTCACGCTCACCTTTTTCACGTGAGAGTTAATAAGGCTGAAATTAATAGACTGTAGTTTCACCATTGCTTAACCCATAACGCCCTGAAAGACTACGACATGATATGGATTGACCATAATATTTCAAGGTTGGTGTCAGAATAGCTTGGCGCCTGTAAGCACCAAGCTATTCTGACACCAGCCTTGAAATATCATGGTCGATCTGTCTCCAGAACTGTGATATAGACCTCAGGAATTTGATAATGTTGTCCTCATGGCATAAGGAGTTACTAAGATGGCTTTTAAGGGAAGTTAACCCTTTGTGTGTCAGTAGCAGTTTATGTCGCAGTGATTCCTGTAGGAATCATCGTGACATAAACCACTACTGGCATGCATAAGGTTAACTTAAGGACTGTGGCCTCGCATGGAACACAGCTGGAAGGAAAGCTGCGGCTGGATCATTGTTGGGATCCCCTGTGGAAACCTTGTGTGCCAGCTAGGGCACTATCCAAGTGCACAAAGGTCATCAAGCCAATGTTGGCCAGCGCACAGTTGTGCAATGACCAACGTCGGTCCAATAACATTAGGATGATCCCTGAGTGAGTGTGTGAGTGAATAAGGTCATACGTGTCTAAGGGGCATCACTGGCTCTCTTGATGATTGCAGGACTCGGATGACGAAGATGTGACAAGGGCAACATCGGCTTCACAAAAGGCAACAGATTCACGGTCACGTCCCAGGGGTGGAGCCGAGAATGAACGTTCAAGTCCTGCCCCTAAAAACACTGTTCGAGTCCTCCCTCCACAACCACCACACAAAGAAGTAAAAAAGAAAAATGGTAAGAAGTTGTTGTTGTCGCCACCTTAACTCATTCGCGGCCATCCGGATGTGCGGCATAAGCCACGCTTCTGGATGCAGCTGGCCGCGAATGAGTTAAAGCCCACCACATACCATGTAATAGGCAGTTACAGCACTCCCAAATACAGCACGCTTTCAAAATGTCTTGAGTTAATAGACCGCTGATGTCTAAATTGTCCAGTGGCGCTTTAGTCACTAGTTCTTTCTGTTACCTATTCCATCTGTTGCTGCTTGTAGCTAACTCTCTTTTTGAGAGTATTCACAGTGAACTCAAGCAAGACTCACAGGTGTGACTGAAGTTCTTGGTCTACATGCAGCAGAACATCTGCCATGCAATCAGCTTGCTATTTTGGGAGTTATTTCCCTTCGTTTAGGGTAGGAATACAGGTCTAGAATCACAGACCAGCATACATTTATAATCCTTACTTTCAGATGAAGGCCAGAAGTACCTGTGCTCATTCTGTGACATCCGGTTTGAGCGCCAGGAGGAGCTTGATACGCACTGTCACAGTGACCTGCACAAGAAACGACTGGCTTCTGATGAGAGTCATAACTGGCACTTCCGGCCGCCACCGCGCGGACAGAGTAGCGAGGAGCACATGCTTTGTCAGAGGTAATGTTATAGATTGTTTTCTTGCTTGTGAACTTACTTTTGGCAAGTTCAGAGTAGAAAGTTTCCTGCTTTGTCAGAGGTGATAATTTACATTGTTTTTGTTATTCATAAACTTGCAAATAACAAGCACACGAACAAGAAAGATTTATAACATGACTTACTTTGTCAAGTAGCTGGCATTTTAAAATCATGCGCAAAGGTCCTCAGGCTGACGATGGCTGCAGTGGGCCGATAGCGTGGTAGAATGATAACAGGTGGCAGGGGACAAATCAACCGTAGTGGCTCAAGAGTAGGGCTTTGCACCTGTGTGCCCACTCATATTTCAGGAATACAACAGGTATGTGACAAGAGACATTGTTCGAAGTCAGAAGTAGGTCCAATTTGCACATATTTGACCCCGGTGTGTAACTGTCAAACGCTCTCCTCATTTAAATCACTTCTCAAAACCCACCTCTACAACGCTACCTTTCACTAGTTCATTTCCCCAGCCATGCACAATTCATCACCACGGTCACGTGTGTGTGTGCGTGTGTATGTTGTGTGTGTGCGTGTTAGTTGTTAGCGTTTTCATTGTATCAGCGCTTAGAGCTACTTTTAGAATAAGCACTTAACAAATCTCCTTTAATATTATTATTATATTTCCACGAAAACGGTGGATTAAAAGACCTGACAAATGTGATGTATGTTTGTCGAGGCTTTTAATCTGTTACTTGCACAAAGAGACACACAGTTTTGACCTACTTCTGATTTACGGAACAACACCTTTAGTGACAAATAGTCTCTACATTTAGTATGAAGTTTCTGACTTTCAGTATATTTTCTCACTCATGCACAGGTTCTATGAGACAGGCTGATTTCCATTTGGGGAGAAGTGTGATTTAAGGAACATCTTTAGTGACAAATAGTCTCTACATTTACTGATGACGTGTGCATGACTGGTTCATTTCCCCAGCCATGCATAATTCATCACCACAGTCACGTGTGTGTGTGTGCGTGCGTATGTTGTGTGTGTGCGTGTTAGTTGTTAGCCTTTTCATTGTATCAGCGCTTAGGGCTACTTTTAGAATAAGCGCTTAACAAATCTCCTTTAATATTATTATTATATTTCCACAAAAACGGTGGATTGATAGACCTGACAAACGTGATGTATGCTTGTCGAAGCTTTTAATCTGTAGCTTGCAGAAAGAGACACACAGTTTTGACCTACTTCTGATTTACGGAACACCTTTAGTGACAAATAGTCTCTACATTTACTGATGAGGTTTCTGACTTTCAGTTTACTTTCTCGCTCATGCACAGGTTCTATGAGACAGGTCGATGTCCATTTGGGGACAAGTGTACCCTGGCCCACTCAGAGGCAGAACTAGAGGAGTGGCGAGAGAGGTTCACGTTCCGTAAGCAGCAGTTGCAGGAGGCCCGAGACCACCATCTTCATGGCAACACATTCACAGAGCAGCTTTTGGAGAGACTCACTAATCCTGATGGGCCGAAGGCCTCTGTAAGCTCTATTTTTAATACTAATTAACATATTTAAACCCCAAAGCCTCTTTTCCAAATTTTGAAGGTGTCACCTAGTGACTATATACCAGTTGCAGGAGATGGATCGACCATAATTCAAGGGTAGTGCCAATAAGCTTGGCGCCATCAGGCGCCAAGCTTATCTGGCACTATCCTCGAATTATGGTCAATGTATCTCCTGCTGTAGGGCGTTGGGGCTACATGGGTTAACCCCATAACCCATGACATCCTGAGACTGATTTTTTTATTTGCTCATTGTCCTTTGAAGGTTGCATTACAGATTAGGAGATAGATCAACCATTTTAGCGCAAGGGTGATGCCAGAATAGCTTGGCCTGTGGTGTCAAGCTATTCCAGCACCTCCCTTGAACTATCATAGTCAAATTAATTTCAAGCAGCAGTGTCTCAGGATGTACAGTGTTAACTGCCAGTGGGTGCACATTGTGTTCCTGAAATCTTTTTAAATGAACTCTTTGCCTACTAAGTAACTTTACTGTATTATGTACTCTGCCACTAAGTAATTTTGTCAAGTTATTTCTAGATAAGGTACACATGCCAAGTAATGGCTTGTAACAACACATTCAGTGCTAAAAATAGCAAAGCACATGCACTGCAAGCAAACCTTGACAGGGTGGATCTCACTGTTGATAGTGTTCATGGGGAAGTAATCTTGTGGCATTGATAGGTAAACACCAAAGAGCCCCAACCGTCCAAGTAACAACTAACATGGATACAAAGTGGGTGTCAGCAAGAGGCGTAGATCCTTATAAGTCCCTGCAACTGCTGGGGCTCATGAGGATCTGTGTTTCTTGCATTTGGATTGTGTTCCCTTTATTTCCTCAAAAACATTACCGATGACATGACTAACTGGAAGTGTCTACTTACTCACACAATTTTAGCCTAAGAACCTGTTGTGCCCCTGCACAACCCGGGAGGCACTCGGGGAACCCCCAGAGGGGCCGAGAGTTGTCTCCCGTGCCTGCCCATCCGGTTCCGAGTCATACGATGATTCCTCAGTCAGTCTACTTAGCTCGCGCCGTTTAGACGTGTTTGCTTAGCCTCCGGTCTTGCCTGCGTGCGACCGGTTTGGAACCCGTACTGGACTTTGCTCGTGACTGTTCTTGGCCCTGCTACTTCTGCTGTGCTGGCCCAGGCTTTGTGCTGCACTTCCTAGTGAGCTGCTGCTGCCTGCGGTCGCTTCTCGTCCCTTCTTCCTGCGCCCCCGCCTTCCATTGCTGACGATGGTATGGAGGTGCCTTCCCTCGTTCCCGCTGCTGCAGAGAGGTAAGGTAGCTGTTATGGCCTTTGGCCGGCCTCCTGGCGGGACGCCGGTTCGTTGGAGCCCTTGGCTTCACGTTATATCTGACTGCCATTTGCACTGGACTTCGACTTAGCTTTGCCCGACCCCTGGGGCCGGCGCCCATGCTCTTCGCTGGCTTTGAGTGTGGTGTGGCTGGGCGCTTAATGCATTGTGCTTTGTTGCTTGACAGCTTAGGCTACGGTTCGCTGGCGGGGCCCCTCGCTCCCGCTTCTTCGCACGTTAGGGCCGCCATTGTAGGGCCTAACCCATATACGTTAGGTTGCTAGTGTAGCCGTAGCCTCGAATGTTAGCCTTAGCTGGGCGGAGCCACGTGCTCTCGCTTGTACGCTTGCATGTGTATGATGTTTTGCAGTTGCCAGGTGAGGACCTGCACACTTTTCAGTGGCCAGCGGACAACCACAAGGTCTGCCTTCCCTGCTCCGGCTGCGCCTCGGACTGAGCCTGTGACATCTGCTCCCCCTGGCCTGAACTGAGGTGGTCTCAGTTATGGAGCTTCTACAGGCGGGACCGGCCGTACCCTGTGAGTGACCCTCCCATCCAGGCGCCCCCCCACTGTGCCCGTAGCAGTGACCAAACGGTATTGTGCCGACCCTGTGGAACAGACGCTGCGCCGAAACGCGTGCACCCAGCACTGCTCGGAGAACTGAAGTCAATGCGCGGACACACAGCGCCCGCCTCATGGAACCCGGCCCACAGGGGCGCTCGTCGCGCCGCCCCTTGTCCGCTATCAGTTCTCGCTCGTCTCTCAAGCACACGGACTCTTCCGGGGAGTCCATATGCCGGCAGGGAGCCCGCCTCACTGAGCCCGGCTCTCAGAGATGAAGTGCCACGCGCCCGAGGACCTCAGAACCTTTGGAGCCCTCTCGAGCTTCCTACTGCTCCCAGCGATCCCGCTCTCCTTTGGACGCTCGTCGGAAGGACCGCTGCGCGCATCAGTCGACCAGCAGCGCTGCCCCCCCCCCCCCCCCCCCCCCCCCCCCCCCCCCGTGCCTCCCCTCGGTGCCGCTCAGGCAGGAGCCCTCGTTGTCTGGATCTTGGTCGTTCTTCCCGTCATTGCAGCCGCTCCCCTCGATGCTCCTGGTGGGGCTCCCCCCGGTCTAGCCGCAGCCCCCGTTCGGACTTTCGGCGTGGTCTGTCTTCCTCTAGCATCCCTCTCCCCCACCGCTCCCCCTCCCAGGATGACAAGGCACTAAGTCTTCTCCCTGAGGACTCCCGTCCCCCCTGGCCGTTCCTCTGCTTCTCGCTCAGCCGTCTACGACATCTCGGACCCTTCGCCGCTGGCTGCGACCTCTCTTGCGGAAACCTTACTCGCCCTAGATGAGGCGGCCTGCCTCATCTCGGCCGCCCTCCCCGTCGACGCTTGCCCCCCTTCCCCCCCACTCAAGCGGAAGGTCTCCGCCTTCGTTGACGCTGGCAAGCAGACCAAGAAGTTAAGTCGCTCCCTCAGCCTCCCGGATTTTGCGACATGCGGGACGCCTTCACCGCTCATCTGCTCGCCGCCCGTCGGGAGACCGATTTCTTCTCCGACCGTATGTGGCCCCCTGGCCTTGACATCATCGCCTTTCGTCAGGGATGGTACTCCGGACACTCCCAGGCCTTCGCCTGCCCCCTTCCCACGGTGGACCCTGTGGCCATCCTTCAGGCGGGCGGCCTCACCCTCCTCAAGCGTGTGATTCCCCGGGGCTTGGACAGTACTGCTACGCTCTTTTGCAACACTCTCGCCTGCTCGGGCTTCCTTGAGTTACTCACCCAAGCCTTCGTTCGCAGGATCGAGGACGCCTGGCATCCCTCCTTGACTCCCCTCCTCGGAGATCTCCTCGCTGTCACAGAAGCGGCCAATCGGGCAGCCTACCACTCGTCCATCAATGCCATGGCCGCGTCCTCCAATTGTGACCTCATGCATCGGGATGCCATTCTGCTGGCCTGTCGGGGTATGCCTCCGGATCTGCGTAACCAGCTTCACCGTGCCCCCCTCGGGGGACCCCTCCTCTTCGGCGACACCTGGAACTTGGTGAAGTCGGCGAATGCGAATCAGTGGTCTGGCAAGACTGCTCCCCCTCGCTTTCGTCCAGCCCGCAAGGCTATGGGTCGCGCCCTGCGTCCTCTGGTCCCGTGCCTCTGGGCGCTCCCCGCTGCCACCCTGCCTTCGGCCGCCCTGGCCAAGTTGGCTCCTTTGGCCCCACCCGGCTCCCCAGGCGCGGGCGGGCCGCCTGGCTCCTGCGCTCCTCCGCCCCCGCCATCCGTCCTGGTGTCTCTAGTCGGCGGGAGGCTTTCACAGTACAGCGAAGTTTGGCACTCGCTGTTCCCAGACGACCCCTGGATCCGGACCACCGTTACCGACGGCCTTCGGATCTCCTTCTGCTCTCCTCTGCCGCTTCGTCGCTCCCCTTGGTGAACCCCCGTGAAGTCCGACGCGCGGAAGGCCAGCGCCCTACGCGCAGAAGTCTCCTCCCTCCTGCAGAAGGCCGCCACAGAGGTGGTTGTGCACCCCGACACTCTAGCCTTCTACAGTCGCCTCTGGCGACCAGTCATCGACCTTTCGGCGCTGAACACCTTTATCACCGCACTATCCTTCCGCATGGAGACGGCCAGAGCCCTCAGAACCTCCGTCCAGCCTTTGGACTTCGCGGTGAGCCTGGATCTATCCGACGCGTATTCACCCCGCCTCGAGGAGGTACCTCCGCTTCGCCTGTGACGGTGTAGTTTACCAGTTCCGGTCCCTGCCGTTCGGTCTCAACCTCAGCCCATGGGTTTTAACCCGCCTGATGGACGCAGTGGTGGCCAAGGCTCGGCAGTCATCGTCCAGTCCGATGTCCAACTACCTCGAAGACCTCCTCTTACACAACCAGTCGGTAGCCATCCTAGCAGCGGACAGGGATGCGCTGATGCGGCTTTTGGCTCAGTTGGGGTTTCTGATCAACGCGGGCAAGTCGGACCTCACGCCCTCTCGCCACTTTGTCCACCTGGGCATGGAGTTCGCCACTGACTTCAACAGAGTACGTTTGCCGGAGCAATGGGTTCAGAAGTTAGCCACCTTGGCCGGCGAGTTAGAACAGCAGGACGCTGCCCCCGCCAGAGTCTGGCTTCAGCTCCTCGGCATGATGAATGCGGCCACGGATCTCCTCCCTCTTGGGCGTCTCTACTCCCGGCCGATACAGCTGCATCTCCTGCTTCGCTGGCGCCCTTCCTCCGCCGATTTTACAGCCCTGGTACCGGTAACTCCGATGCTTCAGCCCTACCTGCAGTGTTGGATAGATCCTGCGTGGCTGGCTATCGGAGTTCCCCTGGCATCCCCTTCCCCCCCCCCCAGTTATCTCTGTGTGTCGACTCAAGTCTCTCGGGTTCGGGTGCCCACCTACTACCGGACTTTAGCACGACGTCCGGCTCCTGGCCCCCAGAGCTAGCCTTCCGGCATATCAACTGGTGGGAGCTGCAAGCAGTTTGGCAAGCCCTCATCGCTTGGGAGACCCAACTTGGTCACCAGGAACTCCTGGTCCTCTCTGACAACGCGACAATGGTGGCGTACATCCAGAAGCACGGCAGTACTCACTCCCCCGACCTGTGCATGCTCCTCTACCGTCTGATGCTCTGGTGCCAGGACCGCGGCATTTCACTCCGGGTCCGACACATTCCCGGTCACCTGAACGTCTTGGCCGACTCTCTCTCTTGCGTCGCGGCCAACTGCTACACATGGAGTGGACTCTTCGCCGAGAAATCTTTCAGATGATCTGCACGCACCGGGAGACCCCTATGATCGACTTGTTTGCCACGAGGTGGAATCACCAGCTTCCCCTCTTCGTCTCCCCAATCCCGGACCCCCTGGCCTGGGCAGTCGACGCACTCTCCATACCCTGGGACAGACTCATAGCTTATGTTTACCCCCCCCCCCCCCCCCCCCCCGACAGTCCTGGTCCCCAAAGTCCTCCTCAAGCTTCGGGGATGCAATGCGGTCATCTTGCTGGTCGCTCCATTCTCATGGAACCGGTCTTGGACCACCGACCTCCTCAGCCTCGCCACCGACGCCCCCCCCCCCCCCCCCCCCCACCCCCCCCGCCACCTGTGGCTACCAACGCCGAGGGCCATGCTCAAGCAGCCTCGCCAATCGCTCTTCCACCCATGCCCGGAGCATCTCCTCCTTCATGCCTGGAGATTGTGCGGCACGCCCTCACCGCTAGAGGCTTCTCGAGTGCAGCAGTGGAAGCGATCTCTTCCGCCCGCAGACCCTTGACACGGCGCGTCTATGAGGGAAAGTGGCGAGTGCTGTGCTCCTGGTGCGAGGACCAACGCCTCTCCCCCACCAAACTGATGAATCCCCAGCTTGCAGACTTTTTCCTCTGGCTCTTCAGAGACCAAGGTTTGGCCCCCATCACCATCCGGGGGTACCTGTCCATGATTGCGACACCTACCGGCACCTCGGCCGCCCTGACCCCGGCGCCTGTAAGGACATCGCCAACCTTATGACAGCAGCATCCAGTGCCCAGCTCACTCATTCCACGCTGGGACCTCCCTTGGGTACTGACATGGCTAAACTCCGCCAGATTTGAAGCGCTGCCATTGGCCCGCTTCGCGGTTGTGACTCGTAAGACATGCTTCCTGTTGGCCCTTGCCACCGCGGCCCGAGTCAGTGAGCTACACGCGCTCTCGGCGCGCCCTGCCTGCCTACAGTTTCGTGCGGATGGCTCCATGCAGATTCTCACGGACCCTGCTTTCCTTGCCAAGACCAGGTCTCCACTGACCGCGCCACAGGTGATCACCCTACGGCCGCTGCGTGGGATGAACCTTCCCCGGGAGACCAGGCAACATTTACCTACGCCGTACCAAATCCGTCCGGAGAGGACGGTCACGCCTCTTCCTGCCTCTAAAACCCAGCAGAACTGACATAACAGCCCAGACGATTTCTTCCTGGCTATGCTAGGTCATTAGGTCCACCTACCAGGACCTCTCCCCACAGGGAGCGAAGAGGCTCAAGATACGCGCACACGAGGTACGAGCCATGGCCACGAGCCTCGCATTTGACCGGAACTGCGCGGTTAAGGATATCTTGGCAGCCGTGGGCTGGCGAGCTGAATTGACCTTCGCCCGCTTCTACCTCCAGGATCTGGCAGGCCAGCGAGACAACCTCGCTCTATGGTGGCACAACACTCCCTCCCAGCGCCACAGGCGCCGTAGGTATGCACTTAGCTAAAATTGTTGGGAGTGTGCGACAGGGAGGATGGCCCTGCATTGGCCCCCGTGGGGGTGGTTGGGGTAGCGGCACCCTCCTCCTTCTCACTATTCTTCCAGTTAGTCATGTCATCGGTAATGTTTTTGAGGTAATAAATTCATTTTTCTCTAAAAGGTATTTTTTTAAAAAATACTTACCGATGACATGACTCGGAGGACCCTCCCACCTGCCCCGCTTGCCGCTGGTGAGCTAAGTATCCTGACTGAGGAATCATCGTATGACTCGGAACCGGATGGGCAGGCACGGGAGACAACTCTCGGCCCCTCTGGGGGTTCCCCGAGTGCCTCCCGGGTTTTGCAGGGGCACAACGGGTTCTTAGGCTAAAATTGTGTGAGTAAGTAGACACTTCCAGTTAGTCATGTCATCGGTAAGTATTTTTCGAAAAAATACCTTTTAGAGAAAAATGAATTTTTCTCAGCAGTAAAGGGTTTAACCCTAATCATTCGGAATACACCAGTGTGTGAAATAAGTTTGACTAAAATAGTTAAATGGTAGTGCCAGAAGCTATTCTGGCACCACCCTTGAACTAAAGCCATTGGTCTATATCCTTATCTGTAAGTAGTGTAATGTAGCTTGCATATGGCAGTGTACAAATTTGAAGCTTTTAGCCTCGGTATGATATGGGTTAAACTGTAACAGTTGTCTATTTTGGTGATGATTATATTTTGTGAATTGTCTTTTATTATTATTGTTGTTGTTGTTGATGACTTGCCTGTGTTTCTTTTGCAGCTGGTACAAAACTTGGACTTTGTGAAAATCCATGTAAACTCTGATCTCAAAGTAAGCATGACGACCAAAAAGTGCACCAATGCTTGGACCTTCACCATCACGAGCAAGGTAATTTTACTAAATAAATTAACACACTGAGCCCTAATGCTGTAATTCCCAAATTTGGGAGTTATTATCTGAAGATTACATATCAGTTTTGGAGACGGATAGACCATGATGGCTCAGTGGTGGTGCTAGAATAGCTTGACACATAGAGCCTTTATGGCAGTTGGCACCACCCTGAAAATGTCATGGTCAGTGTGAGTGCTTTTTTAAATGTCAGGTCTGATTTGATGAACATGGTCTGTCTGAAATTTGAAGCTGTTGTAGAATCATTGCTTTTTATTTGTGTTGTCATAATTTTCTGAATGTGAAGGGTATAGTACACTGTGTGCATAGGCAGAATGTAGACTTACATTGAGCACTTCAATAGACCATTTCAGAAGCAAGTCAAAAATTGTACGTCTTGACATAAGCAGTGGTTTAGACGCCCAGACAAACATATAAAAATATACATACATATACACACACCGGATTTTAAACTAACTTAGTAACTATGCATCCGCAGTGACCGTATAAACCTGTTGCATTGATTTTCGGGCAAAAGTGCATGTTTCACTCATTGACAGATTAATTAAGACACCTGACTGTCATATAGCCCCACAAAGGTTGTTGGATCACCAGCTACTTCCTGTTTTGGTCAAGGACCTGGAGTTTGGAGCTATAGATAGCTTTTACCACAGCTCTGACGCTTGGTGGGGTTGAGCGGCACATATGTTTCAGCAGTTAAATGGCCACAAAGTGATGTGGTCACGCAGTTATGAACGAAATAACAATTGTAGCCACTCGTTAGGAGGCATTATAATATAGTTTGTATTTATCTGGTGTTGATATTCGTCGGTTTCATGTTGAGAATGCTCCGGGAGCGCTAAGGGCCTTTAATCCACTGTTTTCATTGAACCATGCAATTTTGATCTACTTCTGACCTTCCAAAATATTTTCCAGATCTGCCTTCACTGTGTGGCATTACTGGATGATGCCAATCGTTCCTACTTCCACATCTCCAGCATCTCGGTGGGTCCGAAGAAGACACAGAAATACCAGAACCTGGAGACCCACTGTCAGGAGTGGATCAACCAGGACACTGCTAACAAAGGACAGGGTGAATTCGTCTACAGGGTAAAGGTAGGTTTAGCAAAGGACGGTTTCATTCTTCCAGCCAAATCTTGCAAATGACAACAACATTGATAACATTCATTATAGCCCAGTGACACAAAATGTAATATCGTCCATTTCGTGCTGTGCACTGCAGTTGGCAAAGCACTCTCTTGAAAACAAATTTGATCCTTCTCTGTTTTGACGTGAATGATTATCATATCTTTTTGTAGTTCATGTGGGTTTTTATGAAGGTCTGTATCACAAACAAGCCAGGTTATCTTATCTTTATACATTTTTTTCATCACCTAAGCAGTTTCCTGTCAGGCTGTATACCTCTGCCAGGGAAGTAACTCCGAAAATAGCAGAGAAATACTGCACAAACATGTGCTGCAGAAATACAAAAAATGAAACCCAAGTGCTCTTAACCCATATCATACTGAGGCCAAAAGCTTCACATTTGTACACTGTCATGCAGGCTACATTATATACGGATACGGATATAGACCAATGGATTTAGTTCAAGGGTAGTTCCAGAATAGCCTGGCGCCTAGAGGCGCCAAGCTATTCTGGCACTACCCTTGAACTATTTTAGTCAAACTTTTTTCACCCACTGGTGTATTCCGAAAGATAAGAGTTAACCCATACACTGCCAGCTGACACAGACTGTGTTTCTGAAATCTTTGTTAATTCAAGACCTGAAAACCCTAGCTGCCCCAGGAACATGGATCCAAAGTGGTGTCAGCAAGAGGCATAGATCCTCATGAGCCCCTGCAACTGTGGGGGCCCATGAGGATCTATGCCTCTTGCAGTTGGGTGGTTTTTAAATTTTCTGGGCACTAAACTGGTTAAGGCACAACAGTCAACTGTTGGGTCAGGTGCAGGCAGCACAATCCTTCCAAGCTGACAGCCAGGCACCAAATACCACTCTTGTTGTGCACAGGGTTTTTATACACCAGGGTGACAGAAGGTGACATAGAAAACAAGTTTATATTCATCTGTTTCATTCTGGCATGTTTAGATTGTGTTCAAGACGGATATCTACGGCACGTTCCGCCAATCAGTGGTGTTGGACTTTGGGCTGGAGGCGGTCGTAGCACGAGAAGTGCAGGTAGAGTCCACTCCAGCCACAGACCCTGAGAAACTCAGCAAGGACTTGATTCTAACAGCCGCAAGTCGCTGGACACATGAGATGGTCACTGTCGTGCCGTTTACACCAAAGTGAGATCTTCTTTCATGTTATTTGTTTTCTCAAAATCTTTACCGATGGCATTACTACTAGGAAGGTTCGCTTAGCATACCAATTTTAGCCCCAAAAACTCGTGTACATACCACAACCAGGGAGGCAACTCTAGGGGGTCGTTACCAAGAGGCCCTGAGTTGCCTCCCTTACCTCCCTATCTGGTGGCACGCTGAGCCGTTTCCCGCCAGTCTCTTCGCTTAGCTACACCAGACCGAGTCGTGTGCACCTCGCGTGCTCCGGCTGTGTATGGTGGGATTACCAATTGTGAACCTGAACTTACATTGGATTACTTGGACTTGTGGTGCAACCTGTGGGGAGTTTGTGCTTGGTGCAGTGGATTACCTTTGGATTCCAAGGATTACTTGGTGGTTTGGTCACTGTAGGATTACTGGGCTCGGGTCATGACAAGGTAAAGCTTCGGTTACTGCCTCAGCCGGCGATTCCCCAGGCGACGGCATTGACCGGACTATATGTATGCGGTCGAATGGAAGCTCGGGCCCTCGCAAGGATGCTCCGCGCACACTCGCTCCGGCCTTTGTCTGTCTTATGTTACAGTACTCAGGGGAGGACCTGCGCCAGGCGCGGCAAATTCCAGTGGCCAAGTGACGCCCTCTGCTCAGGCTGCTCTTGCGCGACGTGGGAGGAAGAACGATGGTCGCAGCTATGGGCGTTTTACTGGAGAGAGAGACTGGCACTGCTCAGCCAGCCACCCGCCCATGCAGCGACTGCAGCCATTACTGGATCACAGAGAAGGGCCGCCTCAGACATTGTGGGCTTGTCGGCGTGGAAAAGGGACCTGCTGCCTCCACAGTGTTGCTCCGCCACGAGCGAGTGAAGGAGCCTAATAGCAGCCGACGGCCTTGCCCCCCAGTCAAGTCCTGCCACCAGGAGCTCCACCCCGTCTTTCAGCCTGGGATATGCCAGACCGCCCGCGACGGGATTCGTCCCCTAGGTGTGTACAGGCATCATACACCCTCCAGTAGAGCGAGAAATAAGGAGAGCCCAGGCAGCAGAAGCGGGGGACCACCCCTCTGAGAGGTTAGTGCCCGCCAGCCTTGGGCCGGACCAGCGCCTAGACCGGGCCGCAGCCAGGACGCGCCTCTCAGAGAGGGAGAAGAATGTTAGCCACCGACCGGACACGCCACAAGCCCATGTTTCAGGATCCCGTGACAGAGCACAAATGAGATGAGGTTCTCCGTCAGGGCAGGACGACCGAGACCGAAGCCCTCCGCGGAGAGGAAGGAAGCTCGGTCAGCCATTACAGCCAACAAGAAGCGCTTCCTCGTCAAGTTTGGGCCCCTGGAGCGCCACCCCCACGCACTAGGAGCACCCGCCCACCACCACCCCCACCACCCCTCCCCCCCCCCCCACCACCCCTCCCCCCACACCCACCATCCCCCGGTGGTCCTCGACATTTCACGGTAGCAGATACTCCTCGGGGTCCACTACTCAGTCGGCGCACAGGCCCCCAGTTCTTCCCCTTTGTGGGCCGCGACGGACAACGAGGAGGCGCTCAATCTTCACCTGGAGGATTCAGTGTCAGCGTGGGGCATAGGCGATGTACACCCTGCATCACCCAGCAGCCGTTCGTTGCTCTCCACTACCTCGGTTGCATACTCGCCGCTCCTTGGACGAGGCGTCCCGGCTCATCGCGTCCTCCCTTCCCCTGGAGTACTGCCCTCTGTCTCCACCCCTGAAGAGGAAGGCCGCGGCAATGGTCGACACGCCATGGCAGCCCACGCGTTTCAAGTCTATCCCTCATCCATCAGGCTTCAGGGATATCAGCTTCCGCCAGCATTGGTATACAGATCACTCCCAGGCGTTCTCCTGTCCCCTACCAACTATAGACTAGAAGGCGTTGCAGACAGGGGTGCCCCGTGGCCAACGGACACAGGCATCACGAGGCTTGGACAAGACTGCGACCTTGGTCCGCAACTCCCTGGCGTGCGCGGGTTTCCTAAGATGCTGACGCAGTCCGTGGTAAGTATTTGGAGAACACCTGGGACCTCTGGGCCTCTTCCCCTCTATGCGGAATACACATGGTGCTAGTGGCGGTGAATAGGGCGGCGTACCACACCTCGGCCAACGCCATGGCGGCAGCCGCCAACTGCGACCTCATGTGGCGTGTCGATCTGCTGGGACGCTGCTCCTCACTCCCAGCTTCGGAGAAGACACAGCTGCACCAGGCTTCACTCCGGGGAACTACTGTTTGGACCGACCTGGCAGACGGTGAAGGAGACAGTGAAGGAGCTCTGGCATGCCACAGCAGCACAGGGCATCAGCTGTTTCAGGACAACCCTTGAATTCTATCGACTGTCACGGAAGACCTGAGGATCTCCTTCCAGTCTCCCTCTCCATTGCGACTCTCCCCTCTGTGGACTCGGGTACCGGGAGATCAGGACAAGGCGGCAGCGCTTCACGGTTAGGTGATGTCCCTACTCCAGAAGGAGGCAACGGAGGTGGTCTCTCGTCTCGACTCCCCGGCCTTCTACAGTCGGCTGTTCCTCGTTCCCAAGCCCAGAGGCAAGTGGCGGCCGGTGATAGACCTGTTGGCGCTAAACAAGTACATTTCGGCCCCGTGCTTCAGGATGGGGACGGCCGGAGCCCTGAGGGCGGCGGTGCAGCCCCATGATTTCACCATGAGCCTCGACCTAGCGGACGCATTTCTCCACGTACCCATCCACCCAGCATCGCGGCGGTATCTGCGCTTTGCCTTCTGTGGGGTGGTGTATCAGTTTCGGGCCCTGCCATTCGGACTCAACCTCAGGCCGTGGGTCTTCACCAGGGTCATAGACAGAGTCGTTTCCAGATTCCGACAAACGGCCTCCAGCCCAACTTCCAACTACCTGGACAATCTGCTCTTCCGGAACCAGACGGTGAAAGCGGTGGAAGACAGGGATGCCTTGTCGACTCTGCTCTGCCGACTCGGTTTCCTGGTCAACAGAGGCAACTCCGACCTCACCACATCGCGCAGGTTATCCATCTAGGCATGGAGTTTCTGACCGACATCAACCGGGTACGACTCCCCAAAAGGCGGATACAGAAGATAGCGGAGATAGCACTTCAAGCCTTCGCGCAGAAGCTCTCCCGGCCAGGGTCTGGCTCCATCTGTTGGGCCTACTAAGCACTGCAGCAGATATCTTACCCCTCGGCAGGCTCTACACTTGGCCGATACAGCTGCATATGCTCCTGCACTGGTGCCCCTCCTCGGGCGATCTGGTTCCGGTGTCGACGTTGGTCAAGTCTCATCTCTAGTGGTGGACGGACAGAGCCTGGCTAGCGTCGGGGGTACCACTCCTCTCCCCTCCACCACAGCTCTCCATCTGCACGGACGCAAGCTGCGCCGGCTGGAGATCGCATTTGCTGCCTGAGTTCGTCACAACCTCAGGCAGTTGGATGGGTGAGCACGTAGGCAGACATATCAACTGGCTGGAGATGAAAGCCATGTGGCTGGCGCTGGGAGACTCCGAGGATTGGCCTCTTCGCCACGAGGTGGAACAGGAACTGCCACTCTTGTCTCCCCATCCTGGATCTACAAGCCAGGGCCGTAGACGCGCTTTCCTTTCCGTGGGACAGACGTCTAGCGTTCACGTTCCCTCCCTCAGTGCTGGTACTAAGGGGCTCCAGAAGCTCAGGGGCAGCAATATGATCAGGATCCTCGTGGCCGCTTCAGCTGGACTAGAAGCTGGACGACAGACCTCCTGAGCCTCGCCACTTACCCACTGCCGAGGCTCCCCACGCCGCATACGATGCTCAAGCAACCCCGACAGCAGCGGTTCCTCAGTGCCCGGATTGACTGCTGCTACATGCTTGGAGATGGTCAGGCAGGCCCTTGCAGCAAGAGGCACCTTAGGGGCAGCAGTGGAAGCAATCGCAGCAGCTCGCAGGGCCTCTACTGTAACGGCTACCAGGGAAGTGGCGGGTACTCCAGGCCGGGGGCGCAGCTGAGCGGCTCTCCCCCATGGACCTGACTACCCCCCAATTGGCCGAGTTCCTTCTGTGGTTATTCTCCAAGCAGAACCTGGCACCCATCACCATCCGAGGTTACCTGACAATGGTGGCGGACACATACTGACGCCGGGATCTGCCGGACCTGGATGCTGGCAAAGATCTCTCGGATCTGAGGGCGCACTTGGAGCTTCAACGGCCGTCCTTCCGCTCGTGGATTCCTTGCAGGGCTTGTCCTGGG
Organism: Semisulcospira habei; assembly: GCA_036245525.1. Taxonomy (NCBI): domain Eukaryota; kingdom Metazoa; phylum Mollusca; class Gastropoda; family Semisulcospiridae; genus Semisulcospira; species Semisulcospira habei. The sequence continues at coordinate 135,875,904 of BTPG01000008.1, forward strand.
TGCTCACCGGGCTCAACTCGGAACCGGCTTACTGCTCGCCATCGCCACACCGTGAGCGAGATCCACGCCTTCTCAGGACGACCCCTCTGTCTCCAACGCAAGGCCGATGGCTCGGTACAGCTTCTCACCGATCCTACGTGCGGGCCAAGATCCGGCTCCCAGCGACCGCGCCGCAGGTATTGACCTGCAGCCCTCTTATGGCGACAGACCAGCCCCGGGACGCCGTCAACAGGACCCCGTCCGGGCACTTACAGTATACCTGCGCAGAACTAAGACAAGGGCGCTTATGCCTGTTCCTGCCCTTGGCTCCGGGCAGACGAGATATCTTTGCACCCTGTCTGGGCGCTGAAAGTATACCTGCGCAGAACTCAGCCACTAAGACAAGGGCGCTTACTCCTGTTCCTGCCCTTGGCTCCGGGTAGACGAGTCTTCTACGCGCAGACGATCCCTTCCTGGCTACGCTGGGTCATCCGGCCGGTGTACAAAGAGCTCTCCCCAGAACAGGCAAGGACGATGCGCACCCAGGCACATGAGGTCGGAGCAGTGGTGGCAGGCATCGCCTCAGACCGCAACTGCGCAGTGAGAGACATGGTGGCTGCCGTGGGTTGGCAGAATGAGTCTACTTTCGCCCGCTTTTACCTGCGAGACCTATCCGGCCAGCGCGACAACCTGGCCCTAGTGGAGGACATCTCGGCGGCGCAGCACTCCGTCCCAGTGCCACAGGCACCATGGGTAACACCTAGCTAAAATTGTCAGGAGTGCGCGCGAAGGGGGGGGGGGAGGGGGGGGGGGGCCTCGATAGCTAGTGCGCAGAGGCACCCAAGCATATTACTTACTTACTTACGCCTGTCACCCCTACCCGGGTATAGGCCGTCGACAAGAGACCTCCAGCAACTCCTGTCCTGTGCTTCTCCTTCGATTCTACTCCAGGTGGTTCCCAGTCTCTTGATGTCTGCTTGGAGGTCTCGACGCCAGGAGTTTCTCGGCCTACCTCTTTTCCTCTTTCCCTGGGGGTTCCATGACAATGCCTGCCTAGTGATACTGGAAGCTGGCTTTCTCAGACTGTGACCGATCCATCCCCATCTTCTTCGCCCAATTTCATTCTCTGCTGTTATCTGCTCTGTTCTCTCCCAGAGTCTGACGTTGCTGATCTTCTCTGGCCAGTGGATTTTCAAAATTCTTCTAAGGCAACTGTTCATGAAGGTCTGTACTCTGTTGACTGTGGTTTTTGTCAATCTCCAAGTCTCTGCTCCATATAGGAGAACTGCTTTTACATTGGAGTTGAAAATACGGACTTTGGTGTGTTGTGACAGCTCTCTGGAACTCCACACTTTTTTCAACTGGAGAAAGGCTGCTCTGGCTTTACCGATTCGTGCTCTGACATCTGCATCAGTGCCGCCTTTTTTGTCTATGATACTCCCGAGATAGGTGAAGGACTCCACCTCCTCCAAAGGGGTGCCAGCAAGCAAGACTGGTTCCTCCCTGGTTGCGTTCAGCCTCATTGTCTTTGTTTTCTGTTTGTGAATGGTGAGGCCCGCTTGGGACGAGATGTCAGCAAGCCTCGTGGTCTTGTCCTGCATTTGTTGATGAGTGTGGGACAGTAATGCCAAGTCGTCTGCAAAATCGAGGTCGTCAAGCTGTGTCCACAGTGTCCACTGTATTCCACTTCGTCTGTGCTCTGTGGTCATCTTCATGACCCAGTCTATGGCCAGTAGGAAGAGGAACGGAGACAGCAGACACCCCTGCCTGACACCAGTTCTGACCTGGAGCTCCCTGGTGAACTGCCCTTCGTGGATCACGCGACATGTCATGCCATCGTAGCTGCTCTTGATCAGGCGGACGAGCTTTGTGGGTACACCGTAGTGTCGTAGGAGTTTCCACAGAGTCTCTCGGTCCACACTGTCAAATGCTTTCTCATAATCCACAAAGTTGACGTACAGCGGGGAGCTCCACTCCAGAGACTGTTCCACGATGATGCGGAGAGTGGCGATCTGGTCTGTACATGATCGGTTCTTCCTGAATCCTGCTTGCTGGTCTCTCAGCTGGGGGTCAACGGAGCTCTTCATTCTCTCCAGGATGATCCTGTTGAAGACCTTTCCTGGTACTGACAGCAAGGTGATTCCTCTGTAGTTGGAACACTTGCTGAGGTCGCCTTTCTTGGGAAGCTTGATTAGGTACCCCTCCTTCCAGTCAGCCGGCATCACCTCCTCTTCCCAGATCTTTCCAAACAGTGGGTACAGCATCTCCACTGTTGTCTCTAGGTCTGCTTTCAGAGACTCCGCTGGGATGCCATCTGGGCCTGCTGCTTTGCCATTCTTCAAAAATGCCACTGCTCTTCTGATCTCTTCCCGGCTGGGTCTGTCACAGCTGATGGGTAGGTCGGTCTCTGCCGGCTGGATGTCTGGGGGGTCGGGTGGGCTAGGTCTGTTCAGTAACTCTTCAAAATACTCGGCCCATCTGTCGAGTTGGTCTGCTCTGTCTGCAATAGGCTTGCCTTCTTTGTCTTTTACTGGTCTTTCTGTATGGCCATACTTGCCTGACAATCTTCTGGTAATGTCGTAGAGCTGTTTCATATTGCCGCTGCCTGCTGCCTTTTCTGCCTCTGCTGCCAGGCTGTCTGTGTAGGCCCTCTTGTCTGCCCTGATACTCCTCTTCACCTCGCGGTTGGCTTCTGAGTATTCCCCCTGTGCCCTTACTTTGGCTGCTCTCGTGCGACTGTTGTTGACAACTGCTTTCTTCTGCTTCCTCACTTCTATCTTCTTCAAGGTCTGTGCTGACAGCCAGTCCTTGTGATGGTGTTTCCTGAACCCTACAGTGTCTTTGCAAGTTGAGTTCAGCGCCTCTCTAACTGCCTTCCACAGCTGCTCTGTGGTGACCGCCTCCTCTTCATTTACTAGCTCCTGTAGCGCTTGAAACCGGTTGGACAGCACCAGTTTGAACTCTTCTCTAACTCCAGTTTCTCTCAGGAGGCCTACATTATAGCGCTGTCTTCTTGTTGTCTCTGTGCGGCTTTTCTTTAGCTTGAGCTTCATTCTTAAGGTAAGCAGATGGTGGTCGGAGGCAACATCTGCTCCCCTCCTCACTCGAACATCTTGAAGGGATCTTCTAAATTTCTTGCTAATGCAGATATGGTCTATTTGGTTCTCTGTTGTATGGTCAGGTGAGACCCAAGTTGCTTTGTGTATCCTTCTGTGTGGGAAGATGCTGCCTCCAATGACAAGTCGGTTTAGAGCACAAAAGTCTACAAACCTCTCCCCGTTCTCACTCATCTCCGAGCCTAGTCCCCGTCTCCCCATCACCTCTTCGTATCCGGTGTTGTCCTCCCCTATTTTGGCATTAAAATCGCCCATGACGATGGTGATGTCTCGCTCCGTACATTTGTCCAAGGCACTCTGGAGTCGGTCGTAGAACTCTTGTTTCTCTTCCTCGTCCCTGTCATCAGTGGGCGCATAACACTGGATGACGTTCAGCTTGAGCTTTTTCTTGGTTCTAAAGGCTGCTGTGATGATTCTTGGCCCAAGAGGTTCCCAGCCCATCAGCGCTCTCTGTGCCACTGGTGACAGCATGAATGCTACGCCTTCTGTATGGGGGGCATTCTCCTCTTCATGACCTGAATACAGAATCATCTCCCCACTTAACAGCCTTTTCTGGCCAGACTGCGTCCATCTGGCTTCACTGATACCTAGCAGGGAAAGGTTGTACTTTTGCATTTCCGCTGCTATATGGGCGGCCTTGCCGCTCTGGTACATGGTCTTGACGTTCCATGTGCCCATGGTTGTATCCCTGGATAGAGAGAGGCGGCTCGGTCCTGTGGCTTCCGAAGACTTCCGGCTTTCACCACAGGACGTCATAAGTCTTCTGGTAGAAGAACCTTCCTCCTCCAGGAAAGGAATTACTGTTAGTCTTTTCGTCGGCGTTTTTGTAGCTATTTCCTTTTTTGCAGGGTGGGGAAGCTACCCCCACGCCCAACCCCCTTACTAGGAGGACCAGGGGTTTTCTGTCGGGGTCAGCTTCCCTTAGACCATGTTGGTTCACGGCACCTTATTTCATTCGGTGCACCCCTCTCACGAGGGACCCCCTATCCACCACCCAGGGGACGCGCCTCAACGCCATATGGTCCCAGCACGAGGACCCAAGCATATTGCACCGGGGTTATGCGTAGGGAGCAGCACCCTCCTCCTATTCGCCATTCTTCCTGTAGTAATGCCATCGGTAAAGATTTTGAGAAAACAAATGGATTTTTCTCTAAAATGTATTTTTCGAAAAATACTTACCAATGGCATTACTCAGAGGTCCCTCCCTCCTACCCCGCTTGCCGCCGGTGAGCTAAGGCAAAGAGACTGGCAGGAAATGGCTGAGTGCGCCACCGGATAGGGAGATAAGCAGACATGGGACTTTTCCAAATTTTTTCGGAAATCTGATTTATTTTCCTGCATTTGGGTTATTTTTTAGATCAGTGCAAATTCGGTGAGAAAAAGCAAAAACAATTTTTATTTTTCTTGAACTGATTGCTTACACTATAAGATGAATATAGGTGTTTTGTGAAGTTCCCCCACATGAAAATATACTGATTGCGAGTTGCGAGTCCTGGACTCTTTGCTTTCCTAAGATTTGATCTCAACCTGGTCTCATGTCTGGGTAAGGGAGGCAACTCGGGGCCTCTTGGTAACGACCCCCTAGAGTCGCCTCGCTGGTTGTGGTTTGTACACAACGAGTTTTTTGGGCTAAAATTGGTATGCTAAGCAAACCTTCCTAGTAGTAATGCCATCGGTAAGTATTTTTCGAAAAAATACATTTTAGAGAAAAATCCATTTTCCTGGTCTGTTAATTTGGAATGATAATGATACGAACTCCTTTGTGCACGCAGCCATCAATTCCACTTCACTACCAACAGCTTCATGCACCCATTAAACCCCAACGCTAATGACTATGTACCAGTTGCAGGAGATGGATCAACCATGATAATTGAACTTTGAGGGGTTGTGCCAGATTAGCTTGGTGTCATCAGGCACCAAGCTACTCTTGGCACAACCCTTGAATTATCATGAGAGATCCATCTCCTGGTGCAGTGCATTGGGGCTAAATGGGTTAGTGATAACAATAATAATATTGTGATTTTATGTGGTGTTGTGACTCCAATTAATGATGATCTGACAGCTTTTCGAAAACAAAGGAACAAATAGTACATTAATTTGTGGGCAGGTCTTTGTTGCTTTTGGACATAGTGGTGGGTCTAGTCCCTAAGGGCCAAAATCATAGACCAGCACACTGTTTTATCCAATTTGTACACTGTTACTCATTTTGTTTTTTACTGTTTTCTTTACTATTTTGTTTTGTATGGTGCTTCTCCACTAGATTTTTTTTTAACCCTTATCATTCTGATACATCCATTGCTTAAAATGCATTTGACTGACATTTCAAGGGTGGTGCCAGAATAGCTTGGTGCCTCAGGCTGTTTTGGCACCACCTTTGAACTAAAACAGTTGATGTAACTCATAATCTGTAATGTAGCCTTCATAGGACAATAAACAAATTTTACAAAATCAGTCTCAGGATGTAATGGGTTAAAAACACTATCCCAAACAGCATTATGCCTCTTTTTGTGTGACTTGCATTGCTTAACTAGTTCATTGTGAGAGTATTATTTGTTATTTATATTATATTTATCATAAACTATTGTATCATCTTGTAAATTATATTGCCAAACTTGTCCTCATGTGTGAAACTGGTCCTGTATGAACATATTATTTACAGTTTATATTGCCAGACTAGTCACATACATACACTGTATATATTACTTGAATGCAGGTCGATAGTCAAGACAGAAAAAGAGGAGCAACTGGTCGCCAAATATGTTCTGCCGCGTCCGGAGCGCCTCTCACTGTCAGAAACACTGATGCAGTCACTGAGCAAGGAGAACTATCGACTCTGGATGCACGAGATGCTCTACCTAGAAGAAATGGCAGAGCTCGGATGTGTTCAGAGGTTAGAAACTTTTTATCAATTTAGATTTGGCACTAAGCAAACATTTAAATTGTGGGATGTGTGACTCGGGATGTGAAAAGTCCACCAACTAGTTTAGAGACACCAGAATAGCTTGATGCCAGTAGGTGCCAAGCTATTTTGGCAGCGACCTTGAACTAGTCTCTAATGGTCGACCTGTATTTCAGACTGTAGATAATGTTGTCCTAAGAAGACAAACATTTCAGCCTCAGGAATTTTTACAAAAAATGTGTACAGTTTTTCTCACTTTCTGTGAACAGATTCAACGTGACGGCATCACTGCAGCTTGTGAATCGTTTCCTGTTGATGCCGGGGTCTCTATCTTCGGCCAAGTACACTCGGGAGGGCGAGCTGTTTGCGAGGCTTAAACTGGAAGATGTGCTGTCCGAAGATTCCATGGCTGGCCGACTAATTCTGCAAAATGCCCAGGTGGCATGGATTGCACCTGCTTCACATGACAATGCAGACTCCAGTCAGAAACCAAGACAAAAGGTTAATCATTCTTTTGCAAGTTTTGTTTGATTGCATATAAACTGAGAAACTGTATATGAGTCATTCTCCAGTACTCGTAGTCAAAAAGTGGAAACAGACCCATTTTTTAAAATTATTCATAGAAACCTAAGACTAGTTCCATTTTAAAGGTAAGTGCAATACCTATCTGAATATGAAAACGATAAATCAGCAACATTTTTCCCTTTGGACACAAACTTCATTCCAAATAGGGGACCCCCATGCTGGTAACCTGCATGATGTCGTGACACAAAACCATTATAATGACCAGTTGAAATAACTTTTGTTGCAAAACAACTAATACCATAATTAAGTAACTCTTATTACTACCCATCTGAATAATTTTAAGAGGAAATTTGCGAGACTCGAAATAGATGTGAGGCAAGAAATTGTGTGACGCCATGCGCAGGTTACCACTCCTTTAATTTGTTTTACTGTGAAATTGATTTTTCTTAAAATCAGTAAAAGACACTAGTAACATGTTTTTTTTACATGAAGACAAATGAAATAACAATAGGACAAAATTAATTTCATTCTGTGATGAAATTTAAGCAATAACCTGAAAATGGTAACCTGCATGATGCACGTCACCAGTGCATGAAAATTACCAAAAATGAGGGCACAGCAAAAAAAAAAAAAATACAATAGTAGGTGAGATGAAATAAAAGTGTCAAGCAAACACACACACAAACAATCTGTGTTGGTTTTTCTTTTTAAGTAACACATAGGCTACAAACACGACGCTGATAGCTGTTTCCGAACTACCTGCATGACATATGACACCGAGTGAAAAACGTAAACACAACGAGAATGCACTAGTCTTACCCACCCAAAAGCTCAAAATATGCATGCGGTTTTAAAACAATACCTTTAATTCAATTCAATACAGCATTAGAAACACTTGTAAACTCGCCTATAGCACAAGATGACACAAAATTAAAGGCAAACCAGCGTCGATCTTTCAAGTCGGGCAGAACCGCACTGCTGAAAAATTTTTGCGGTAATTTGCGCACATGGGATACTGTGTGTGTGACACGTCATTGATCTTGGTCTACAAAACCAAGTCACATGACTATTTCCCGCAAAACGTCATCAGGGTTTGTGCAGTGTTTGAAAATAAACCTTCCAGTACCTTTCGGACCTCACAATTTTATCGCGGTCTTAAAATATTAATAAAAAACAAACGCTGGTCATTTGCGTGATGTCTGTGACGTCATAATCAAAACAAGCCATCTACAACCTCCTGCAGTATCTGTATTCTTATAAATCATAAAAATATATGTGTATTTCATGAGATTTTCAGGTAGGACTAAAGTTTTCATTGTTTCATTACTTTGTCGTCTGCTTCACCTTTTTTTAAAGACCGTGCGTATGTGACGCCTCTGGTGCGCACACCTTTACCATAGCCGACACTTAGTTCGCTTCCAGCTGCCAGAGAGATAAGGCTGCCGCGAGTTCCACTCTCGCCCGCTCATTCTATTTATATCGCACTACTGAGCGGTACACGGCGTGACCAGCTCTCTGCCGCTATAACAACTACCTACACATTTGTATTCATAACACATCTCTGCCTAAAGTGACTGTTGTGGAAGCAACATCGTTCAAATGTTGAAATTCTCACCTACACACTGATACCAAACATGACAACATTACGACTTGCACTTGTGTAGCAGGTCATGGTGAAAATAAAGAGGACGGGAATTTGTTGATGTACGAAAACGAGAATTTATTGTGAAATTGACAAAGTTCCCACAGCCATAACACAAAGACGCTACTTTTCCCAGTGAAACACACTTGCATGCATAAGGGTTAGCATGCCTACAGTACGTATCACTTAATGGATTTTGGGTTCATGGTGGGGGACGGAAGCAGGAGGGTAATTAATGAGGTCACTGACAGGTGTCGACAGACAAGTTCCAGACATCCGACTTGGTGTACACTCCCGGCATTGGGGAAAGAGAGGGCTTAGTTACACGGATACTATTGAGGAGATAGCCACGTTTCTTTCTTGGGAAATAGTGTAACACTAACAGTCAACCTTGTAAATGTACTTTTGATTTAACTTTTGATCATGATGGAGTCTGACGAAACGCGTACAGTCTGTGTACACACAGGTGTGTTCCATGCAATGAGAGTTAATGCATTGTGCAGAATATGTGGCGAGAGATCACAAAAGAGATACACGGATAAAAAGTCATTTCTTTGTATCAATTATGAACACTTAATCCACAAGTGTTATGGAATTAATATCCAGGAAGACAAAGACATGATGCACTCCAAAACAATGTGTAGGAGTTGCTATTGTCGGATGAAACGGATAGACTCGACTGAAACACGTGTGTCCGAGGAGACAACGCGAAATGCGGCGTCTGATATTGCCTCATCACAACACATTTGGACCATGTTCCATCCAAATACGAGTGTTGAAGAATGTGTCGCGTGTGTTCACTTCATGCAGCTAGGTAAAGGAGGACGACCAGCGAAGCGGGGTTCCCGGCATGGAAAGAAACGATCGTTTCAATCCGCGGCATGTGACACTCATAACACCGACACTGATAACAGCACTAATGAAGGTGATAGTGGTATACAAGTTTTTATTCCGCCGACGTCTACTCCCCGTAAAACGGTTCTTATGTCTAGTGTGTCAGAAAATGTGTTAAACCTCAAGGTATGTTTAAAAACACTGTTGAATTTTGTGACCTGTTATGGACTGATCGTATTTCGGGATGGCAATAGCAGTCTGTGGAGTACCGAGACGGCTGCGGGCGAGAAATGCCAGAACACGCGACCTGTCAGTGACCTCATTAACCACCCTCCTGCTTCCGTCCCCCACTATGAATCCAAAATCCGGTAAGTGATACTTACTGTAGGCATGCTGACCCTTATGCATGCAAGTGTGTTTCGTTGGGAAATGTAGCGTCTTTGTGTTATGGCTGTGGGAACTTTGTCAATTTCACAACAAACACCGACATCAACAAATTCCCGTTCCCTTTATTTTTACCATAACCTGCTACACAAGTGTAAGTCGTAATGTTGTCATGTTTGGTATCAGTGTGTAGGTGAGAATTTCAACTTTCGAACGATGTTGCTTCCACAACAGTCACTTCAGGCAGATTTGTGTTATGAATACAAACCAGTAGGTAGTTGTTATAGCGGCAGAGCGCCGGTCACGCCGTGTACCACACAACACGCGACCTGTCAGTGACCTTATTAACCACCCTCCTGCTTTCGTCCCCCACCATGAATCCAAAATCCGGTAAGTGATACTTACTGTAGGCATGCTGACCCTTATGCATGCAAGTGTGTTTCGTTGGGAAAAGTAGCGTCTTCGTGTTATGGCTGTGGGAACTTTGTCAATTTCACAACAAACACCGACATCGTACATCAACAAATTCCCGTTCTCTTTATTTTCACCATAACCTGCTACACAAGTGCAAGTCGTAATGTTGTCATATTTGGTATCAGTGTGTAGGTGAGAATTTCAACTTTTGAACGATGTTGCTTCCACAACAGTCACTGTAGGCAGAGCTGTGTTATGAATACAAATGTGTAGGTAGTTGTTATAGCGGCAGAGCGCCGGTCACGCCGTGTACCCCACAGTAGCAAGCGATATAAATAGAATGAGCGGGCGAGAGTGGAATGTGACCTCGCGGCGCCTTATCTCGCTGGCAGCTGGAAGCGAACTAAGTTCTAGGCGCCAGCACTGGCTGGTAAAGCCGTGTGCGCAAATTACCCCCAATTTCAAACCCAAATTTCACAGCAGAAACAAATGAAATTGATGTTTTTCAATATTCTGCTGCTTTACTAAACTATCGATAATAACATACAATCAAATAAATGAGGGTTGATAGTGTTGGTGTTGAAATATGGATCGATAATATAGCAGGGGCAAGGTTTTCCAATTCGTCGGCGCCATTTTGAGCATAATAATCGTAATTTAAATACAATTTAAAATACTAATAATTGATTTTTTTTAAAACTTCTGATTTTCCAGATACAATAACATTAGTAAATCACAAGACTGGTTCGATTTTTCCGAAATAAATAGTATGTATTAATATTTGGGGTTTTGAATGCTGTGACCCCTCATGACTACGAGTACTGGAGAATGACTCATATACAGATATGCTGTGCAGACATCACTTGGTTGCTTAGCTCTCAACCCCTGTACAAACATTGCAGATTCACTATAGCAAAAGGCAAATGGATGTAAAATTCATTTTTCTCTAAAAGGTATTTTTTCGAAAAATACTTATCGATGACATGACTATGTAGAAGTGTCTACTACTTACTCAATTTTAGCCTAAGAACCTGTTGTGTTACCACACAACACGGGAGGCACTCGGGGAACCCCCAGAGGGGCCGAGAGTTGTCTCCCGTTCCTGCCCATCCGGGTCCGAGTCACGTGGTGACCAATCAGTCAGTATACTTAGCTCACCAGCGGCAAGCGGGGCAGGTGGGAGGGTCCTCCAAGTCATGTCATCGGTAAGTATTTTTCAAAAAAATACCTTTTAGAGAAAAATTAATTTATTTCCTCAAAAACATTACCGATGACATGACTATGTGGAAGAATAGCGATAAGGAGAAGGGTGCCGCGCCCAAACACCCCCACAAGGGCTATAGTCAGAGCCATCCTCCCTGCCGCAACCTCCCGACAATTTTAGCTAAGTACTTATCTGAGGCGCCGGGAGAGAGTGTTGCGCCACAGCAATGTCTCCCACCAGAGTGAGGTTGTCTCGCTGGCCTGCCAGATCCCGGAGGTAGAAGCGGGCGAAGGCCAATTCTGCCCGGCAGCCCACGGCTGCCATGATGTCTTGACAGTGCAGTTCAGATCGAACGTGACGCTCATGGCCATGGCTCGTACCTCGTGTGCGCGTATCTTCAGCCTCTTCGCTCCCTAGGGGAGAGGTCCTGGTAGGTGGACCGTATGACCCAGCGTAGCCAGGAAGATATCGTCTGGGCTGTTATCTCAGTTCCGCCGGGGTTTAAGCCTTTCATTACTAAATTTTCTGGTTCGTGAATACCACTGAGTACTGCTTTTATAAAGTTCTGTATTACCCCTGCATACTGAAGAGTCCAAAATAGCTCAGGCGGTTAAACGTCGGAGCAGGAGAGCGAAGGGAATCGCCGGGTCGTGGGTTCGAATCCCGTCCCGGCCCCGGAAGCTGGACTCACAATCCAGGGGGAAAAACGGATTTGTTCAATAGCATGTCCATTGAACTTACTTACTTACTTACGCCTGTCACCCCTACCCGGGTATAGGCCGTCGACGAGAGACCTCCAGCAACTCCTGTCCTGTGCTTCTCCTTCGATTCTACTCCAGGTGGTTCCCAGTCTCTTGATGTCTGCTTGGAGGTCTCGACGCCAGGAGTTCCTGTGGCTTCCGAAGACTTCCGGCTTTCACCACAGGACGTCATAAGTCTTCTAGTAGAAGAACCTTCCTCCTCCAGGAAAGGAATTACTGTTAGTCTTTTCGTCGGCGTTTTTGTAGCTATTTCCTTTTTTGCAGGGTGGGGAAGCTACCCCCACGCCCAACCCCCTTACTAGGAGGACCAGGGGTTTTCTGTTGGGGTCACCTTCCCTTAGACCATGTTGGTTCACGGCACCTTATTTCATTCGGTGTACCCCTCTCACGAGGGACCCCCTATCCACCACCCAGGGGACGCGCCTCAACACCGTATGGTCCCAGCGCGAGGATGTCCATTGAAAGGTCCTGGTAAATCAAAGTGGCACAGTTGGAGTGCGCCTGAGTTGATCAGTGTTCAGGTCGTACTCCATAGGCAATAGATTTCCCTGTCCCCCATAACCCGCCCGTCAGGGCCGTCCATGATCACCTCGGTGCTGTGGACGTTAAACCCGAACTAACCAAACCCTGCATACTGAGTTTAGAGACTAGAAAAATACCAAAATATAGTAGTGTATGGGAAAGGCTGATAACGGAGTACGCATCCACCGCAGATACCAATAACCCTATATTGCTGTGACGGGCTTTGGAAGGGCTACACATTGACGTCATGTGTAAGTGTCATGTGGTTGATTTGGTGACACACAGGTGCAAATATGTGACAAAATGATAGTACATTAACAACACACACTTATGAAGCAAGCAAACATGCGTGAAAACGGGTCCAAAAGTGTTTGCATGCTCTTACCATGATAATGATGTGTTGGAAACTCATAATTCAAACTGTGTCATTGTCTGTTTATTGCTGTCACATAGCAGTGTCCGCAATGCACACACAGGTGCCAAAAATAAAAAAAGTAACTAAAAGATCCACTATTATATACACCTTGGTTGTCCATGCTTACGCATACACTATGTACAGTTACTGGGAGGCTGAAGATGAATTTACTACACTGTTATACAGTCATACACTGTCACACACTGTCACCCTGTATTTACAGTTTTTGTGTGGTACCCAAAAAACAGTTGTTGTCATTACAAACAAAGGTACATGTCACATTTCCGGCACATAATATCAGATTTGCACCTCTTGTACGGGTTGTTCGCATAGCTAACCCCTGGGTTTGCGTCAATAGTAGCGGGTGTGTCGCTTGTAGCATAGATGGTCACGGCCCTCCCGGCCTTTACAGGTAAGTGGTCAACTCGGTCAAGGCGAGTCTCGTTGTTGGCTGGCAGCAGAGCAGGAACGGCTCTTTGCTGCATTCGCGTTTGTGTACGTTGTGATCGTTTCGAACACACTCTCAGAGTAGAAGAGGCCAAAGTACCCGGATGCACTGACAGATGTGTCAATTACACGTGTTGGACCAGCTGGCCTTCGGGTGAATGTCACCCGCTCAGGTGCAACATATGGGGTCCTACTGTCCTCTCAAATTGTGGCATGATTTCAGAACCACAGTGGCACATTGTCATCGTCAAGTTCATCCCCACTTTCGTCAGCATCGCGACCATTATCGTTGTTGTCGTTAGTATCTTGTCGCACAATATCGGCCCTTTCCTCCTGTCAACTGAACTAAATCCAGTCTCCAAAATTGCCTCTATCCCAAAACTCATCATCACTAAATTCGTCTCTGTCATGGTCACTTTTTTCTCTTAGCCATTTTTGCAATCACAACCAAAGTTCTGGAAGGAATTTTTTTATATAAACTCTGCATCCTGTTTCCCAGGCCCCGAGCCGGCTATAACATAAACACTGCGCGCCTCGCTGTACCATTCCAGTGCTGTCAAGGTCGCCGCTAATCCGGTAGCCACTCACAGCAGGTAGCGCAGATTTCGAACGCGGCTAGCGCAAACCGCTTTAGCGGGCAGCCGTAGTACGCGTGGGAGTAGAAGCTGCGGCCCCGCTATACCGGGAGGCCGTAAGCAGAGGAGGCGTTTCCCATGCCTGCTATAGCGGACGTCAGTAGTGAAAGGGTCAGAAAGAGGCGTGAGCGTCCTCCCGGGACGGCTTTGGCTCGGCATAGGTAAACACATAGGGCGCGCACATGATCTTGTTGCCTGGTCTCCCGGGGAAGTTCGTATCCCGCAGCGGCCGTAAGGTGATCACCTGTGGCACGGTCAAGGAGAACTCGTCTTGGCAAGGAAGGCAGGGTTCGTGAGCAGCTGCCCGGAACCGTCCGCTCTAACTGCAGGCAGGCAGGGCGCGCTGAGAGCTCGCTAACTCGGGCCGCCGTGGCAAGGCCAACAGGAAGCATGTCTGACGAATCACATCCGCGAAGCGGGCCAAAGGCAGCGGTTCAAATCTGGCAAAGTTCAGCCACGTCAGTACCCAGAAAAGGTCCGAGCGAGGAATGAGTTACCGGGACACTGGACGCTGCCGGCCGAAGTGAGTCATGAGGTCGGCGAAGACTTACAGGCACCGGGGTCCGGGCGGCCGAGGTGCCGGTAGTTGTCGGAAACATGGACAGGTACCCCCTGATGGTGATAGGGGCTAACCCTTGGTCTCCAAAGAGCCAGAGGAAGGAGTCCGCGAGCTGGGGATTATTCAGTTCGGTGGGGGAGAGGCACTGGTCCTCGCACCAGGAGCACAGTACTCGCCATTTTCCCTCGTAGACGCGCCTGGTCGAGGGTCTGCAGTTGCAGCGAACGTTTCCACTGCTGCACTCGAGAAACCTCTTAACGGAGAGGGCTTGCCACACAATCTCCAGTCGTGAAGGAGAAGAAGCTCCGCTCACAGGTGAAACAGCGGTTGCGGGGCTGCTTGAGCATCGTGCTCGGCGTGGGTAGCAGCAGGGGAGGGGGGGGGGGCCCGTGGCGAGGCTGAGGAGGTCGGTGGTCCAGGACTGGTTCCAGGAGAACGGGGTGACCAGCAAGACGACCGCCTTGTATCCTCGTAGCTTGAGGAGGACTTGGGAAACGAGGACTGTCGGGGGGGACGCATATGCGATGAACCATCCCATGGGATGGAGAGCACGTCGACTGCCCAGGCCAGGGGATCGGGGTGCTGAATAGGGGCAGCTGGTGATTCCACCTCGTGGCGAACAGGTCGATCATAGGTGTCTCCCAGAGCGCGCAGCTCATCTGAACGATGTCCTGGCGTAGGGTCCCCTCCGTGCGCCGGGAGAGAGAGTCGGCCAAGACTTTCCGGTGGCCGGGATGTGTCGAGCTCGGGGGAAGCTGCGGCCCTCGCACCAGCACATCAGACGGTAGAGGAGGAAGCACAGAACGGGTGAGACCGCCGTGCGTCTGAATGTAGGACGAAAGGACGCGCCGCTCCTGGCGCCGGAGGTGTGCTTCCCACGCAATGGGGCTTGCCAGACTGCTTGCAGCTCCAACCAGTTGACATAACTGTCCGCCAGTTCTGGAGGCCAGGGCCGGATGTCGTGAGGAACCGCGGTAGCAGGTGAGACACTCACCCGGAGAGAAAGCATCGAGCCCAAGGGAAGCTGAGGGGGAGGGGGGGAGGCAAGGAAAATCCCAAAGCGGGCCATGAAGTGTCCTTCCAAGGCCGCAGAAGAAGATGAAGCATCTGAGTCAAGTGCACAGGGGCAGCTATGTCTCCGGAGGGCGGACGCCAAGGAAGTAGGAGGTCCCCATCAGTCCGTCCGGCGATCTGCTGCGGTTCACCCGTGCGGTTGAGTCCTTGTCCTCGCCAGACTGAGCGCCTCCGCATCATCCGCCGTGCACCGAGATGGGGTTGACTCGGAGTCCACGGTACACCACCTCCACCCGTCGGACATCATGCGAGTGGTCCCGCCGCTGAAGTCGAAGCTGCGCCTCCACGTAAGCGCCGTACCTGCCAAAGACTCAATGATCTGGTGCAGTACGCCGCCGGCTGCATCGGAGTCCCCGAGAAGGCGCCTCCATCCAAGGATATCCCACGAGCCTGTGCTGACGTCGAACTGCGCCTGCTGCCGCGCGATCCCTGCCAGACTTGTCCCAAGGACTGATGCCGCTAGCTGGAGTCTGCGAAGCCCGGTGCCTAGACGAGGTCCATGCAGCACCACATTGGGACTTGACCGCCAGCCGGCGAAGAGGAAGGGAAGAGGAGACATCACGTGCCGAGCGCCATCCCACTGTCGTTGAACCTGCGTCTCCGGAGAAGATCGACGGCTGCCTAATGGTCCAAGGAACTGCTGCACGCAGCTGGAACTCTGAAGTCCGTTGCCGCGGCTAAGTCCGGTGGTGCGAGGCACTAGACTGGTCCTCCGATCCGACGGCGAAGAGTGAGGAGACAAGAAGACAATCCGATCACGGTCCCTGCCATGTGTAGACTCCACACGCTGTGACCGTTCCTTCGATCGCAAAGATCGAATCCCTGGAAGTCTGTGCTTTGGGGTTCCACCGTCCAATACTTACTTACTTACTTAAGCCCATCACCCCCTCTGGGGCATAGGCCGCCGACAAGGTCCCTCCAGCCGTCTCTGTCCTGGGCGAGTCTCTCTAGCTGTCCCCAGGTGTGGCCCATCTTCTTGGCATCTGTCTCCAGGTCACGTCGCCAGGTGTTTCGTGGCCGACCTCTCTTCCTTTTTCCCTGGGGGTTCCATCTTAGGGCTTGCTTTGTGGTGTTGGTTGCTGGCTTGCGTAGTGTGTGACCTATCCATCTCCAGCGGCGTTGTTGGAGCTCCACTTCTGCAGGCTTCTGCTTTGTCCGCTGCCACAATTCCTCGTTGCTGATTTTGTCCGGCCAGCGTATCCTGAGGAGCCTTCTCAGACTGTTGTTGATGAACGTCTGTATTTTCTTGGTGGTCGACACTGTGGTCCTCCAGGTCTCTGCTCCATAGAGGAGTACTGGTTTCACGTTGGTATTGAACAGTCGGATCTTGGTGTTGACTGACAGATCTCTTGAAGTCCAGACGTTCTTTAGCTGGAGAAATGCTGCCCTGGCCTTGCCTATCCTGATCTTCACGTCAGCATCCGTCCCACCCTTCTTGTCGACTATGCTGCCGAGGTAGGTGAAGCTCTCCACCTCTTCTAGCGCCTCGCCTTCCAATGTGATGGGCGTTCCACTGGCAGCGTTGACTTTCAGCACCTTGCTCTTTCCACGGTGGATGTTCAGGCCTAGCCTTGCGGAGTTCGCTGCCACTGCGTTTGTCTTTTCTTGCATCTGCTGTTGGGTGTGCGAGAGCAGGGCTAGGTCATCTGCGAAGTCCAGGTCATCCAGTTGGGTCCAAAGTGTCCATTGGATGCCATTTCGCTTCTGTGCTGTGGATGTCGTCATGACCCAGTCGATGGCCAGCAGGAACAGGAACGGTGACAGCAAACACCCCTGTCTCACCCCTGTCCGGACTTGGAAGGCGTGGGTGAGCTGGTTTCCACAGATCACTCTGCAGGTCAGTCCCTCGTAGGAGTTCCTGATGATGTTGGTAAGCTTTTCAGGTACTCCATAGTGTCTCAGCAGCTTCCACAAGGTGGCTCTGTTGACGCTGTCGAAGGCCTTCTCATAATCAAGGAAGTTGATGTAGAGGGACGAGTTCCACTCTAGCGACTGTTCCAGGATGATTCGCAGCGTGGCGATCTGGTCAGTGCATGATCGGTCCTTGCGAAAGCCCGCCTGTTGATCTCGGAGTTGGGGGTCCACTGTGTCCTTCATCCTGTTGAGTAGGATCCTGCTGAAGACTTTGCCTGGAACAGACAGTAGGGTGATTCCTCTATAGTTGGCACAGTTGCTGAGGTCTCCATTCTTTGGCAGCTTGACCAGGTAACCCTCCTTCCACTCTGCTGGTACTTGTTCTCTCTGCCAGATTTTCCTGAAGAGGGGGTGGAGCATCTCAACTGTGGTTTCAGTATCCGCCTTTAGCGCTTCTGCCGGTATACTGTCGGGTCCGGCTGCCTTGCCCGACTTGAGCTGTTTGATGGCTTTCCGGATCTCCTCCTTGGTGGGCTCGCTACAGTCTATCGGCAGGTCTCTCTCGGCTACCTGAATGTCTGGTGGGTCTTGTGGAGCTGGTCTATTTAAGAGCTCCTCAAAGTGCTCCTTCCATCTGTTCTTCTGTCCCTCCTCTCCTTGGATGGCTCTTCCCTGTTTATCCTTTACTGGCCTCTCTGGCTTGGCAAACTTCCCTGAAAGCTTTTTTGTGGTGTTGTAGAGCTCTCTCATGTTTCCATGTCGGGCTGCCTCCTCTGCTTCTTGTGCCAGTGACTCTACAAAATTTCTCTTGTCTGCCTTGATGCTATTCTTTACTATTTTGTTGGCTGTTGTGTATGCCTCCTGAGCGCGGGCCTTCTCTGTTCTTGTGCGGCTGTTGTTTACTTCTGCTTTCTTCTTCTTTCTATCTACTACTTTCTCGAGTGTCATTGGTGTTATCCACTCTTTGTGGGTGTGCTTCCTGTAGCCCAACACCTCCTTACATGCTGCAGTTACTGCGTCTCTCACCCCTCTCCACTGCTCGTCAATGGTTCCTTCGTCCAGAAGCTCTTGGAGAACCTGGAACCTGTTGGAGAGGGCGAGTCTGTACTCCTCATGATTGCCTGCATCTTTCAGCAGCGTAGTGTTGAACCTCTGGCGCTGACAGGTCTCGCCGGTCCAGTTCCTCTTCAGCTTCAGTTTCAGTCTGGCAACAACCAGGTGGTGGTCTGAAGCAACGTCGGCTCCTCTCTTCGCTCGGACGTCCTGGAGAGATCTTCGGAACCTTCTCGAGATGCACACGTGGTCGATCTGATTCTCGGTTAAATGGTCCGGTGATACCCATGTCGCCTTGTGGATGCGCTTGTGCGGGAAGACTGTGCCGCCTATGACAAGGTTGCTTATGGCGCATAGGTCTGCGAATCTCTCTCCGTTATCGTTCATTACTCCCAAACCCTGCTGCCCCATGACCTCCTCGAAGCCTCTGTTATCACTGCCGACCTTGGCGTTGAAATCGCCCATGATGATGTTGAAATCTCTTCTAGGGAGGGTTCCAACGATGGTCTGAAGTCTGTTATAAAACTGGTCTTTGGTCTCGTCATCGCTGTCGTTGGTTGGGGCATAGCACTGGATGATGTTCATGCTAATCCTCTTCTGCTGTGTTCTGAACGAGGCTGTGATGATGCGTGGGCCATGGGCTTCCCACCCGATGAGAGCACTCTGCGCAGTTTTGGAGAGCATGAGAGCCACTCCCTCTGTGTGTGGTGCATTGTCCTCCTCATGGCCGGAAAACAGCAGCCTCTCTCCTGTGGTCAGTCTCTTCTGTCCGCTGCCCGTCCATCTGGACTCACTAATGCCAAGGACGTCGAGACGGTAGTTCCTCATCTCCACTGCCACCTGAGCTGTTTTCCCTGCTTCGTACATGGTCTTCACATTCCATGTTCCGATGTTGATGGTTGCCCTGGTCGAAAGGATGGTAGTCTGCTGAGTGGCTTCCTTTCGGCTTTCACCACCCCGCGTCATAAATCCTCCAGCTGAAGGTCCATCCTCTCCCAGGGCCGAGTCGGTTGTTGGTTTTCTTGTTGGCGTTTCTGTAGCAATGTGTGTTTTTATGGGGTGGGGCAGCTGACCCCACGCCCAACCCTCCTCCTTTCACATCCGGGCTTGGGACCGGCCATGGCGGAGTTACCGTCCAATAGCACTACTCCATACGATGGCTCCTCGGGCTGACCGCACTGGTCCTCTCCCGAAGAAGGTTATCAGCACTAGTGAATCGCCTGTGGCGCCACTCTCTATCACCGGCCGCGGACGAGGGACCCTGGTCTCTGTGAGCCGGGCTCAGAGGGGCGGGCTCTCTGCCGGCTAACGACTCTCCGAAGAGTCTGCGAGCTTCCGAGTTGAGACCACAAGGACGGACAGTGGACACAGGACAGTGCACGGCTCATCCCAGGAGGCCGGGCTCAGTGAGGCGGCCGCACTGCTGGCTAAATGGATCCCCGTAAGAGCCAGCGGGCTTAGTCCCGACGGGCCCCCTCCAGGGAGCTGTCGCAATGAAAGCGATCCTGCTAGGAGCGCTGGGCTCGCATGTCCAGCTCGGCGTGCAACCCCAAGGGCGGTGTGGTCGTGCTCTTCCCACTTGGTACTGGACTGTGCGAGCCGGGCTCCGAGAGGCGGGCTCTCTGCCGGATAACGACTTCCCGACAGAGTCAGTGGGCTTTCTACTTGGAGACGAACGAGGACTGACAGCAGACATGGGACAGCGCATGGCGCGTCTCTCCGAGCCGGGCTCAGTGAGGCGGACTCTCTGCCGGCAGTAGGTACCCCGTAGGAACCAGCAGTCTTGTCCGGGCGGTGTCCCTCCGGGGAGGAGTCGCGTTGAGAGCAGTCCTGCGAGGAGCTCTGGTCTCACGTGTCCGGCATGTAAGCACGGATTCTGTTCACACATCGCTCAACCCCCCCATGATTCTTTACCTTGCACTGAGACAACTAAGTTAGTATGCATAGGAAGATCTTACCATCAGCGCCCTGTGTGCAAAATATGAATAAAAAGTTTGCTTAAAAAAAAAAAAAAAGGGTTGATAAATGTACAAGTTTATCACCCATAAGCATCTTACACACATTTGCCGGCCTCTTGTAACCATAGGCCTTCCGAGGGCTCAACCCCTTAGTATGCATATATAGGACTTACCATAAGGTATCTCTGTACCAATTGGGTTGAAATAGTGCATAATGTTTGAGAAAAACAACAAAGGAATTGGAGGAGGCTGGTCGAGGGAAGGACATCCGAGGGGGGCCGAGCTCGACGAGGCCGAAGAGCGGTGGGGGCTGCGGGGAGTGAAGTGTAGTCCTTCCTGCGCTCGACAACAGGGGAGTGTGAACGTCGGGTAGAGCTGGAGTAGTGTGAGGGCTCTGAACTGCCCGAAGTCCTTGGACGCTTGGGTAAACAGGCCTGGGAATTGTCCGCCTAAAGGCAAATTTCCGCCGAAATGATCTGCTCAGCCGCCAAAAAAAAAAAAATTGTCCACCAAAAAAAAAATATTGGGGTGCAAAAAGTAACTGAGCACCGGTCATTAGACACTGCGAGGCATTCGTTCAAGTGATATGCCGCCTGCTGGAGTTACGCGTCACCTATTGTGGCTTTAACGCAGTCGTTACTTTACCGTGCACGCGGGCAATACAACACTGAACGCACTGTTTTCATGCTCGCTTCCCGTCTCGCGCACTGTACGTGTGGGGAAAATGGCGGTATCACGAGTTGTTGTAAATGGCGGTGAGAAAGGAGAAAGGATATTGTTCAAGACAGAGTGCTGTTTAGGCATCTGATCATGATCTGGCAAGCACGCACACCCCCCCCCCCCTCCCCCCCGCCCCTTGATTTTTTGGGCCGCCGAAATGAAGGACCACGCTACTCCCCCCCCCCCCCCCCTCCCCTGTCGTTTGATTTTTGGGCCGCTGAAATTTCAGACTTTTTTCACTTTTCTAATTCCCATGCCTGGTAAAGGTCTCAGTGAAGCGGGCTCTCTGCCAGCGAAGCGACTCCCCGTAAGAGTCAGCGGGCTTCCTTGGAAACGAATGAGGACTGACAGCGGACATGGGACGGTGCGTGGCGCGTCTCTCCCAGCCGGGTTTAGTGAGGCGGGCTCTCTGCCGGCAAGTAGGCTCCCCGTAGGAACCAGTTGGGGCGGTCCGTGGCACAGTGGTTAAGGCGCCTGCCACCAATGCCAAAGGTGCGCGGTTCGATACCGGGTTCCGGCGTTGGACTTTTCTCCTCTGGTAAGTGTCACCGTTAATTCGGGCGGACCGTCGGGGGTTCTTTCTCCGGGTACTCCGGTTCTTCCACCCCCCACTTTGGTACCGGTCTCAGGCCACTTTACAAATTTCAAATACAAGCGATCAAAAATCTCTGTAACTTCAGTAGCTGACTGGCCCTTCGTTTGTCTTGTACTGTGTTTGCCTTAAATGGCGTAAATCCGTGTCTGTTTCGTGAGTGTGTGTGTTGGGTTTCAGGCGCGGCGCTTTGAGTCGATTTCCCCAAAATTGAGAAAAAGCGCCTATATAATAACGGTATTATTTATTATTATTATTATAACCAGCGGGCTTTGTCCGGGCGCGCTCCCTCCTGGAAGCGATCGCGTTGATCGCAGTCCTGCTCCGAGCGCTAGGCTCCCGCATCCGGTGTGGCATCCGTTCCACAAGGTCGGTGCGGTCTCGTGCGGTCACTGCTCCGGGCATGGGTGATGGCGCCTCAACTGGAGTAGGATCACACACTGGTGCTGGTCGCTTGCGTCAGTAAAACTCCATACCTGCGACCAGCGCAGCTCAGGCCAGGTGGAGCAAATGTCGTAAGCGTGGTCAGAGGCGCGTCCGGTGCAGGAGAGACAGACCTTGTGGTTGTCCGACGGCCATTGGAACCCTCCGCATTGCGTGCAGGTCAGCACCTAGCAACTGCAACACATAACATGGAGGCATGCGGGCGAGGGCCTGTGGGACCCCAACCAGATAAGGCGAGCCTTCGCAACATAATGGCACAAAACAACAAGGAACAAGCCTGCAAGTAAGCGTCTGGTGCTGCAACACCTATCAACGTAACAGCTAGTGGACACGGGCAAATGGGGCCCCGCGAAGCTACGGCGAGCATGCGACGCATCAGGTACAACAAAACACAAGCATGCAGGCAAGAGCCTGGTACTGCAACACCTGTCAACCGGCAAAACAGGAAGCGCGGGCACGAGGGGGCCCCTCCACGCTAAGGCCCGCGCTCAACACCGCATGTGACGACAGGTACAGGCATGAAGGTAGCAACATTTATCAACGTCTTTGCGACAGGGCGCGGGCACAAGCTAAGCGAGCCATGGACACATAATAGTACCGCAAGAACAACAAAGGTACAAGCAAGCAGGTAAGCGCCAAATCCTGCCACACCAATCTCTTGAAAGGTGAGCGAACGCGGGCAGGTGGGACCCCGCCAAGCTAAGACGAATGTTTGGCGCGCAAGCCACAGCGAAGATGAAGAATGATTTGTCTCTGTTCGAACTGGCGCCCAGCCCGGGAGCCGGCTGAGAGCTAACACAGCTACCTTACCTCTCCACCTAAGCGGGGACGGGGGAAGGAACCTCCATAACACCCTCAGCGCGCGAACGCGGGGGGCGTCTGAATGAGCAGGGAACAAGCAGCCCCACACAGGGCACAGGCAGGGTCGGCGAAGCGGAAGTCCAACGAGAAGTCAAGTCGTGCAGAAGACCGGCGAAGCAACCGGTCGAACAAGGCAAAGTCTAAGTCCGTAGGCTAAGGCATGAATGAATGGCATGAGCTAAGTAGCATGACTAGTTGGTCACCACGTGACTCGGAACCGGATGGGCAGGAATGGGAGACAACTCTCGGCCCCTCTGGGGGTTCCCTGAGTGCCTCCCGGGTTGTGTGGTAACACAACAGGTTCTTAGGCTAAAATTGAGTAAGTACTAGACACTTCCACATAGTCATGTCATCGGTAATGTTTTTGAGGAAATAAAGAGGCCAGCAAGAGGCATAGATCCTCATACGCCCCCACACCTGTGGGGGCGTATGAGGATCTATTACTTACTTACTTACGCCTGTCACCCCTACCCGGGTATAGGCCGTCGACGAGAGACCTCCAGCAACTCCTGTCCTGTGCTTCTCCTTCGATTCTACTCCAGGTGGTTCCCAGTCTCTTGATGTCTGCTTGGAGGTCTCGACGCCAGGAGTTTCTCGGCCTACCTCTTTTCCTCTTTCCCTGGGGGTTCCATGACAATGCCTGCCTAGTGATACTGGAAGCTGGCTTTCTCAGACTGTGACCGTTCCATCCCCATCTTCTTCGCCCAATTTCATTCTCTGCTGTTATCTGCTCTGTTCTCTCCCAGAGTCTGACGTTGCTGATCTTCTCTGGCCAGTGGATTTTCAAAATTCTTCTAAGGCAACTGTTCATGAAGGTCTGTACTCTGTTGACTGTGGTTTTTGTCAATCTCCAAGTCTCTGCTCCATATAAGAGAACTGCTTTTACATTGGAGTTGAAAATCCGGACTTTGGTGTGTTGTGACAGCTCTCTGGAGCTCCACACTTTTTTCAACTGGAGAAAAGCTGCTCTGGCTTTACCGATTCATGCTCTGACATCTGCATCAGTGCCGCCTTTTTTGTCTATGATGCTCCCGAGATAGGTGAAGGACTCCACCTCCTCCAACGGGGTGCCAGCAAGCAAAACTGATTCTTCCCTGGTTGCGTTCAGCCTCATTGTCTTTGTTTTCTGTTTGTGAATGGTGAGGCCCACTTGGGACGAGATGTCAGCAAGCCTCGTGGTCTTGTCCTGCATTTGTTGATGAGTGTGGGACAGTAATGCCAAGTCGTCTGCAAAATCGAGGTCGTCAAGCTGTGTCCACAGTGTCCACTCTATTCCACTTCGTCTGTGCTCTGTGGTCATCTTCATGACCCAGTCTATGGCCAGTAGGAAGAGGAACGGAGACAGCAGACACCCCTGCCTGACACCGGTTCTGACCTGGAGCTCCCTGGTGAACTGCCCTTCGTGGATCACGCGACATGTCATGCCATCGTAGCTGCTCTTGATCAGGCGGACGAGCTTTGTGGGTACACCGTAGTGTCGTAGGAGTTTCCACAGAGTCTCTCGGTCCACTGTGTCAAATGCTTTCTCATAATCCACAAAGTTGACGTACAGCGGGGAGCTCCACTCCAGAGACTGTTCCACGATGATGCGGAGAGTGGCGATCTGGTCTGTACATGATCGGTTCTTCCTGAATCCTGCTTGCTGGTCTCTCAGCTGGGGGTCAACGGAGCTCTTCATTCTCTCCAGGATGATCCTGTTGAAGACCTTTCCTGGTACTGACAGCAAGGTGATTCCTCTGTAGTTGGAACACTTGCTGAGGTCGCCTTTCTTGGGAAGCTTGATTAGGTACCCCTCCTTCCAGTCAGCCGGCATCACCTCCTCTTCCCAGATCTTTCCAAACAGTGGGTACAGCATCTCCACTGTTGTCTCTAGGTCTGCTTTCAGAGACTCCGCTGGGATGCCATCTGGGCCTGCTGCTTTGCCGTTCTTCAAGAATGCCACTGCTCTTCTGATCTCTTCCCGGCTGGGTCTGTCACAGCTGATGGGTAGGTCGGTCTCTGCCGGCTGGATGTCTGGGGGGTCGGGTGGGCTAGGTCTGTTCAGTAACTCTTCAAAATACTCGGCCCATCTGTCGAGTTGGTCTGCTCTGTCTGCAATAGGCTTGCCTTCTTTGTCTTTTACTGGTCTTTCTGTATGGCCATACTTGCCTGACAATCTTCTGGTAATGTCGTAGAGCTGTTTCATGTTGCCGCTGCCTGCTGCCTTTTCTGCCTCTGCTGCCAGGCTGTCTGTGTAGGCCCTCTTGTCTGCCCTGATACTACTCTTCACCTCGCGGTTGGCTTCCGAGTATTCCCCCTGTGCCCTTACTTTGGCTGCTCTTGTGCGACTGTTGTTGACAGCTGCTTTCTTCTGCTTCCTCACTTCTATCTTCTTCAAGGTCTGTGCCGACAGCCAGTCCTTGTGATGGTGTTTCCTGAACCCTACAGTGTCTTTGCAGGTTGAGTTCAGCGCCTCTCTGCCTTCCACTGCTGCTCTGTGGTGACCGCCTCCTCTTCATTTACTAGCTCCTGTAGCGCTTGAAACCGGTTGGACAGCACCAGTTTGAACTCTTCTCTAACTCCAGTTTCTCTCAGGAGGCCTACATTATAGCGCTGTCTTCTTGTTGTCTCTGTGCGGCTTTTCTTTAGCTTGAGATTCATTCTTAAGGTAAGCAGATGGTGGTCGGAGGCGACATCTGCTCCCCTCCTCACTTGAACATCTTGAAGGGATCTTCTAAATTTCTTTCTAATGCAGATATGGTCTATTTGGTTCTCTGTTGTATGGTCAGGTGAGACCCAAGTTGCTTTGTGTATTCTTCTGTGTGGGAAGATGCTGCCTCCAATGACAAGTCGGTTTAGAGCACAAAAGTCTACAAACCTCTCCCCGTTCTCACTCATCTCCGAGCCTAGTCCCTGTCTCCCCATCACCTCTTCGTATCCGGTGTTGTCCTCCCCTATTTTGGCATTAAAATCGCCCATGACGATGGTGATGTCTCACTCTGCACATTTGTCCAAGGCACTCTGGAGTCGGTCGTAGAACTCTTGTTTCTCTTCCTCATCACTGTCATTAGTGGGCGCATAACACTGGATGACGTTCAGCTTCAGCTTTTTCTTGGTTCTAAAGGCTGCTGTGATAATTCTTGGCCCAAGAGGTTCCCAGCCCATCAGCGCGCTCTGTGCCACTGGTGACAGCATGAATGCTACACCTTCTGTATGGGGGGCATTCTCCTCTTCATGACCTGAATACAGAATCATCTCCTCACTTAACAGCCTTTTCTGGCCAGACTGCGTCCATCTGGCTTCACTGATACCTAGCAGGGAAAGGTTGTACTTTTGCATTTCCGCTGCTATCTGGGCGGCCTTGCCGCTCTGGTACATGGTCTTGACGTTCCATGTGCCCATGGTTGTATCCCTGGATAGAGAGAGGCGGCTCGGTCCTGTGGCTTCCGAAGACTTCCGGCTTTCACCACTGGACGTCATAAGTCTTCTGGTAGAAGAACCTTCCTCCTCCAGGAAAGGAATTACTGTTAGTCTTTTCGTCGGCGTTTTTGTAGCTGTTTCCTTTTTTGCAGGGTGGGGAAGCTACCCCCACGCCCAACCCCCTTACTAGGAGGACCAGGGGTTTTCTGTTGGGGTCACCTTCCCTTAGACCATGTTGGTTCACGGCACCTTATTTCATTCGGTGCACCCCTCTCACGAGGGGCCCCACCCGGGTCTGCCCTGGGGGACTTGGGTGGGGTTAGGTATTTTTTAGTTCCCAGGGTCACCCTGGTCAGCCCCACAGGGTGGGTTTTTCTCTCTATTCTGGGGCATGTGTTTCTGTCTACCCTTTGTCCATTCACCTGTATTTGCCTTTTTAAAACTCTCCCTACTGTCTGCACTGTCTGTAGCTCTTGATATTGGATGTGTGTTGCTAAATCCTCTTAGCTTTATTTAGGCCCCATGTGTTAGGTTTATTTAATGTATTTGACCGGCTGGCGACATACATTCAATGTTCTGTTTAGTTTTTTTTTCACAAGCAGTGCAGGCACGTCCTGAGAAAGCCTTGTTGCTGTCGGGACGTTAAGCAATGTACAATCAATCAATCAACTCTCACGAGGGATCCCCTATCCACCACCCAGGGGACACGCCTCAACGCCATATGGTCCCAGCGCGAGGATGAGGATCTATGCCTCTTGCGTTTGATTTGCATTATGTTCTGGCAGTAAAGGGGTTAACGTTCTGCATTTGAATCACCCAAACATTAGTGGTATATATTTTGATTGATGGGCTGAGTATACATATTGAGCATTACCGCTGGTTTACAGAAGACACGGGAAGATAAAATTAATGTTCATGGTGCTAAGTGAGAAAGATCTTCCTCGCTGTATGTCTGTCTTGACTTGACCTGTCTTGAGTGTCATCCCTTTGGCCTTGTTATGTTCAGAGTCTGTTTAGACTAGTGTAGAAATTTGTTTTGTTATGGCCACAAAGGAGAAAACCATTGCTTTTAGAATGGGAAGTGATTTTCAAGTTGACTTCTGTGTTTGCAGGTGTATGAGGCAGCAATTGAGGACAAGGGGAAGAACTTTGTGTTTTTCCGTCTCTCGAGCACCTGCGTGTCTGAGCTGAAGCTGACCTGTGATGAAGATTTCTCTGCACAGGTAAGTCATATTTTTGTGTTTCTGCCTAATGCACAAAAGATGATCTGTGCTTAAAAGCGTCCATCTATTCTAGCACCAACCATGAGCTATTATGGTCCATCTATATCTTCTTGTAATGTGGGTCAGGGCTCAATGCATATGATGCAAGTTGCGAGTGACATCATGCTTTGTTTCCCCCTACAGATCCAGTTTCAGCTGAACCGTCTGCCCAAGTGTGAGATGCATGCCGCAGTTGATGCTCTGTCCACGCTCAGCATTGTGTTTCCTGATCTTAAAGACATCCCCGAGCTGCCTCCACCAGAAAAAAAGTATGATACCTTTTTCATCTCCGCGTTCAACATTCAGTACCAACTACTGCAGATGAATTAAACTTGGCGCATGTTGAAAGGTGTGCCAAGCTAATCTGGCACTTCCCTTAACTATTATGGCTTATCCATCTTCCATAGTCTCTTAACCCCTTCCTTGCCAAGAAAATATAACACCACCCAACTGCCCCTGCACTTTTAGGCCTCACGAGGATCTATGCCTCTTGCTGAAACCACTTTTGTATTCATCTTCCCTTGACAGCTGGGGATCTTTGACGTTCAGTTTACAACAAATTTGAAAACACAATCTGCATTCACCTTCCGAAATTTGTGCAAGTCATTAGTATATGTGAATTAGTAAAGTTCTCACCATGTTTTGTTCATTGCTTGTAAGTACATTTATCATACTTAAGAAATTGTTTCTTTTTAATTTTATTTTGCACTTTACATGTCTCCCTCATTTCA
This sequence comes from Semisulcospira habei, assembly GCA_036245525.1. Taxonomy (NCBI): domain Eukaryota; kingdom Metazoa; phylum Mollusca; class Gastropoda; family Semisulcospiridae; genus Semisulcospira; species Semisulcospira habei. Next base: position 135,904,188 of record BTPG01000008.1, read on the forward strand.
ATCTTAAGAAATAGTTTTCTTCTTTCTCTTCAGAGTGTTGGCAGGCCTGGACGGCATGCTGATGAACGACCACCAAAGGGAAGCCATCCTGTCCATAACATCACCGCTGCGTAAACGTCAGCCACCTCTGCTAATCATCGGCCCATTTGGCACAGGCAAAACATACACACTGGCACAGGCGGCCAAACTGGTCCTGGAGCAAGAAGGCACACGCATCCTTATCTGCACTCACTCTAACAGGTATGACTTGGTTACAATGTTAATCGCGGAAATCCTGTGTGTATTTGTTTCCTCAAAAACATTACCGATGCCATTACTACAAGGAATGGTTTCTTAGCTTATCTAATTTTAGCCCAAAACTTACGTGTGTACCCATACAACCAACGGAGGCAACTTAGGGGCGCCGTGACCCAGTACCCCGAGTAGCCTCCTATCCCACCCCATCCAGGTAACTGCCCAGTGCAGATACGCCAGTTTGTTCTCTTAGCTTGTCGAGTTCAGACGTGTGTTAGCCCTCTGAAGTTTTCCCTATGGCTGTGTATGGTTCTGTGCGGTTGTACCTGCGACTTGGAGCCTCGGTTCCCGGCTGTGTGTTTTGCACTCGGGAGCCTTGAACTGTTGTTACTTCTGTGGTTCTTCTCTGGGTGCCATCGGACAAGTTCGCGTGTTTACTGGACCTCTGGGACTTACGTCGCAGACTCGGCACCTTGCCTGATGTGTGCCAGCAGCCCTGCGGCTCTTTGTTCCCGGATCCCCGGCGTCTTCGCCCGCCCTGCTCTTCCCGCCGTTCTTGCTCTCCTCGCACTCGACCCCCTCGGGCCTCGGAGGATCGTTCCAGCAGTCGTCGCGCTTCCCACTTGGTGGCTTCTTCCGTCCGCCCTTTCCCTCTCCTGCTTCGCGGCCTGGACCGTTCCCTCGCCCTCCCCGGCGGGTTTGCCCACCGCCCCCGCCCCCCCCCCCCCCTCCCCATCACGCCTTCGGCAACGCTCTCACCGCTCCCCCCCACACTGTGGAACTCACTCCCACATGATGTTAAAGCCACGCCGACATTATCTCGTTTCAAGACAAGTCTTTATAGATACCTGACATCACTTTAGTAATATCTAGTTAAATGTAGACACACGAATGTACGTGTATATTCTATCATGTGCATGTGCGCGTGTATGTATGTTTGTGTGTATGCATGTGTGTGTGTGTTTGCACACGCGCACACGTTTGTGCGTGCATGCGTGTGTTTGTATTTAGTGGACTGTATATTTTGTATCACTGTGCTTTGATGTCTCTGTTTTATGTATATTTTGTACTTAGTCGTAGTTTTATCAACGGCAGGTACGAAAAATGATATAGTCACTGACTGTGTTAATATCTTCACCGTTGTAAAATAAAGATTCATTGATTCATTGATTCCCCCAGTGGACGCTCGCCCCACCGGACTCGTCGTTCCCGCTCACGCCATCACAATCACTCTCCTTGGGCTCGTTCCTCATCACGGCGGAGCCCACCGCCTTTGCCCCCTCAGTGCTGTCCTCCCGCGCCACCTGAGGATGATGACGCCCTCAGCATCTCCCCGGCGGATTCCTCTTCAGTGCTTCTTAGCCGTTCGGCCTCCCCACACGTTCGCTCGCCGAGGGCTCCTTTGTCATCTATTCTCGGACGACTAGGGCGGAGACCCTGTGCTCCCTGGATGAGGTCACGCGCCTGGTCGCTTCGTCTCTTCCCCCGGAGGCCTGCCCCCCTCCCCACCCCCCAAAAGGAAGCTCTATGCCTGGTGGATGCTGATCATCCTTCCGGGAGGTTCAGGTCCTTACCGCAACCCCCGGGGTTCCAGGATCCTCGCGACGCCTTCTCCGATCTCCTACTGCAGGGCTCCGGCGTGGATGAGGTCTTCTTCTTCTTCTCCGACGCCCGATGGCCGGCTGACTTGGTTTTCGCCTTTCAAGAAGTTGGTACGCCGGTCACTCGCAGAGCTTCGCTACCGCCCTCCCAGCGGTGGACCCTCCGGCACAGCTACGCGCTGGTGGACTTCACGGCATTGCATCCCACCTGGTCTGGAACGGACAGCATCCCTCTACCACAACGCCCTCGCCTGTGCAGGAGTTCTCGACATGGTTACGCAAGCTGTCATCTCTCGTGTGGAGGAGGCCTGGCACCCATTGATCCCACAGCTGTTAGGGGACCTCCTCGCCTTAGCTCTGGCCCACCCGCTCCATCTCCACCCGGTTTCAAGCTGCCCGCACGGCCTTGCGTCTCGCCCTGCGGACTGTTGGACCCTCCTCTTGCCTGCCCTCCAGGCGTGGCCACCCGCCCCTGCCACTGGACATCCCCACCCGCTCTCCATCCCAGGCCGCCTCCTGCGGCGCAGCCCTGTGCGGACATCCTTCCCTTCAGACCGGCTCAGGAGGAGAGATCGCCGTGTTGTTGCAGACGGACGCCACGGAAGTGGTATCACGTCACGACTCCCCAGCCTTCTACAGCCACCTCCTTCTGGTCCCCAAGCCCGGAGGCAAGTGGCACCCTATCTTCCACCTCTCACCGCTGAACAGGTTCATCTCTGCGCCAACCTTCCACATGACGACCGTCTGAGCCCTTCGGTCCTCAGTGCAACCCTGGGACTTCGCCGTCGGCCTGGACCTTCACTCGCTTCCGGCTTGTGCCCGTTCTTCCGGCCTCCAGATGCCTTCGGCGCTTCGCCTTCGGCGGCATAGTCTACCAGTTTCGGGCTCTTCCTTTTGGCCTCAACCTCAGCCCCTGGGTTTTCATCCACATCTTGGACGGCGGCCAAGGCCAGACGGACGTCCCCGAGCCCAACTTCGACTTTCTTAACGATCTGCGCCTGCGCAACCAATCGGTGCCGCCTTGGAGAAGGACCGAGACGCCTTGCTGGACCTTCTCGACAGGCTCGGCTTCTTCGTCCACGTGGGCAAGTCGGACCTCGCCCCGCTTTGTTCACCTGGGCATGGAGTTCCGGACCGACCTCAGCCTGATGAGACTACCAGAACCGTGGATACGAAAGTTGGCGAACCTGGCTCGGCTAGTGTTTCTATAGGAGTTCGTCTCCGCCACAGTGTGGTTGCAGCTCCTGGGTCTGATGAGTGCGGCAGCGAACCTACTCCCCCTTGGCCGTCTCTACTCTCGTCCGCTTCAACTGCCCCTACTTCTTCACTGGCGCCTCTCGGCTGGCGACATCGAGACTCGAGTACCAGTGCTTCCGTTGCCCCTCCCGCAACTCCTCCGTTGGGCGAATCCTGTATGGCTCGCGACCGGCGTGCCTCTCTGCTCTCCGTCCCTCAGTTGTCCCCTTGCGTCAACGCCAGCCGCGCCGGCTGGGGCACGCACCTGCTGCTGATGTTCTCCACAGCTTATGGCTGCTGGACCACGGACCTGGCGGACTCGCATATCAACTGGTTGGAGCTGCACACGGGTTGGCAAGCCCTCCTCGCCTGGGTAACAACTCTCGGATGCCAGGAACTGCTCATCCTTTCTGACAACTCCGTTCTGGTCTCCTTAAACCCAGTTACAGAGCGGGACTCGCTCTCCCACCCTCTGCATTCTTCTCTACCAGCTCCTCCGGTGGTGCGAAGATCGGGACATCTTTTGGATGATCTGTACGGCATGGGAGACTCCTCTGGTCGACCTCTTCGCGACGAGGTGGAACCGCCAGCTGCCCCTCTTCATCTCACCCATTAATGAGCCGGACCCCCTAGCCTGGGCAGTCGCTGCGCTCTTGATCTCCTGGGATCCTGCTCAAGCTCAAAGGATGCAACGCGATTCTGCTGCTAGTGGCCCACGTTCTGCTGGACCAGGTCTGGGAGCACCGACCTTCTGATCCTTACCACGGGGCCCCCCTCTGTGGCTCCCCACGCCATGCTCAATGCTCAAACAACCACGGCAGGCGCTATACCATCCGTGCCCCAAGCGACTCCTACTACACACCTGGAGATTGTGTGGCACGCCCTCGCCACTAGAGGCTTCTCAAGTGCAGCAGTGGGAGCTACCGCTGCAGGCCGCAGACCCTCGACCCTTCGAGTCGACGTAGAAACATGGCGAGTCTGGAGTCTTGGTGCGACGACCAACACCTCTCTCCTACCAATCTGACAACCCCCCAGCTGGCTGAGTTCTTCCTCTGGCTTCACGGAGCAGCACTTGGCACCAATCACCATCAGGGGCTACCTTGCCATGATTGCCGACTCGTCCCGACACTTGGGCCGCTCGGACCCCGGCAAGTGCTAAGACCTCACTGACCTGATGGCCCACTTCCATATACGGCGGCCGGCCCTCCGCTCTCTGATCCAGCGCAGGGACTTACCTTGGGTACTCACCTGGCTTAACTGGGAACGTTCGATCCGCTTCCCCTAGTGCCGTTGGTCGACGTAACGCGGAAGACCTGCTTCTTCTCGCCCTTGCCACGGCCTCCAGAGTGAGTGAGCTGCACGCGCCTTCGGCGCACCCCTCCTGCTGCAGTTCAGGACGGACGGACGGAACTGTGCAGCTACTGATGGGCCCAACCTTCCTGGCCTAGATGCAGTCCCATTGACTGCGCCCCAGGTGATCACTGTACGGCCGCTGAAGGGGTTAAGCCGGAACCGGGAAACCTGACAACAGGACCCGGTGAGAGCCTTACGTGTGTACCTGTGCCGAACCAAGCTGCTCCGCAGGTGACGCTCCCGCCTCTTTCTCCCTCTGTCCCCAGGTAGGTCTGACATCTCGGCCCAGGCGATTCCATCCTGGCTCCGATGGGTGATACGCTCTGCCTTCCAGGACCTCGGCCCCGACGCTGCCAGCGGCTACACATCGGGGCGCACGAGGTCAGAGCCATAGCCGCAAGCATCGACTTTGACCGCAACTGTGCCGTCCGAGACATTGTGGCGGCTGTGGGTTGATGAACAGAGTCGACCTTCACCCGATTCTACCTCCGAACCTGGCTGGCCAGCAAGACAACCTGGCCCTGGTGGGGGACATCGTGGCAGCGCAACACTCCCTCCTGGCGGCCTCGGTGCCATTGGTAACCCTTAGCTAAAATTATCGGGAGTTTGCTCTGGGGAGGGCGGGTCTAGCTATCTTGGTCGGGTTACAGGCTTTTGCGCAGCACCCACCTCCTTTTCGCTATTCTGCCTTGTAGTAATGGCATCGGTAATGTTTTTGAAGAAACAAATGAATTTTTCTCTAAAATGTATTTTTGGGAAAAATACTTACCGATGCCATTACTCGGATGGCCCTCCCACCTGCCACGCTTGCCGCTAGCCCACTAAGCGAACAAACTGGCGTATCTGCACCGGGCAGTTACGCGGATGGGGTGGGGCGGGAGGCTACTTGGGGTACTGGGTCACGGCGCCCCTAGGTTGCCTCCCTTGGTCGTATGGGTACACACGTAAGTTTTGGGCTAAAATTAGATAAGCTAAGAAACCATTCCTTGTAGTAATGGCATCGGTAAGAATTTTTCGAAAAAATACATTTTAGAGAAAAATTCATATCTTCTAGTCTCGTCTTCTATGCACCTGGAGTTAATGCCTCCCTGCAAGAGATATAGATCTTCATAAACCCCCACTTTTCTTAATGAACACACACACATACACACACACACACACACACACACACCATGCATTTACATGCCATGCATGCTCACACACAAACACCATGCATTCACAAGCTATGCATGCATGCATGCACACACACGCACACACACACACACACGTATGTCATACTTTTATTATAACTAAGAAATGTAAACATATTTTCCACTGTTACAACATATATAATCTACACACGTGCGCGCACGCCTGTGAAATACACACACAAGACACGCCCACTCAAGCAACAACAACAATGCAAAGCGCATGGCTTCTCACCTGTGTATGCAGGAATGCGAGGAAAGTTATTCAGGTTTCGAACCCAAACGGCACCTTCATCTGCATCATCAATGTCTGTCTCCATGTCAAAGGCATTGATGTTGATTTGTTGGACATTCCTGGCGAAATCTTCGTCTTCTGAAGACGATGAGCTGCCATGTTCAGCCACCATCTCTTCCTCGCCATCCTGATCGTCTTCTTCATAATCTTCTGGCTCAGATTCATAATGCTCGTCTTCCTGGTCCTCCAAATCAGCAAAAAAAATCGTCTTTACTGTCACTTTCTTCTGACTCATCATGCAAAGGCTCTCCTTCCTCATCAGAACCATCCTGGAGGACTTGCTCAAGTACTTCAGCAATTGGAATGCATGGACCACGCCGCCGCAAATTCGCCATTTTTCGTGCTTGCCCGGTTGTTTTGTCTGAGAGCTTCTGATTCGTTCGTTTTAGTGCATATAAACAAGAAAAGTAACTCTAAAAATACAGAAATGAATGCTTGACATATAGTAGGTTGCTTCCCTTACACCGTACTGCACGTATTGCTAGCTATACTGTCATTGGAAAACGCATATGTGCGCGCTTCGTACACCACGGTAAACGAGGCCGGGGAACATATGTGCGTGTCCCGTCGGCAACGGAGCTTTGCCCTGCACGCACGTATGCGCGTTACGGCGTCAAAAGGTTAAGAAAATCTAACCCATTTAACCCCATAGCTAATCTGGCACTCCCCTTCAATTATCATGGTCGATCCATCTCCTTCTGTAGAACTTTGGGGTTAAATGGTTGAGTCCCGAAGGTACACCTATAGTTACAGCTGCAGCGTGGGTGGCACTGTGTTTTTGCTCTGACAACCAGGATTCAAATGACTCGTCAAGAGTGGGCAAGCATTATATTATAGGCCAGCCGATGTTTTAACCTACCAGGTCCAGTCCTGCGTCCTTGTGTACCCTATCAACACAAGGGTGTCAGCCTCTTGAAAAAGGGTCGCAAACAAGAGTTACATCCCCTCTCAGTCTGTATAGATCTTTTGCAAGCCTAACTAGCCAGTCTTTTAGTTTTAACGTAGCTCTGTTGAATTCTTTGAAAATACAACATCTGCACTCAGAAAGGCCCTTGCAGCTCCACCTCATCCCTGAGAAGTCTTTTCAGATTTCACTTCAACATCATACCAACAAGTTGTCTAATTCTCAATAGATTGTAGAAATGAGTTATTATTATGAGTTATTATATTTCCATTTTCAGTGCTGCAGACCTTTACATCCGAGACTTCCTCCACCCTTATGTGGAAGATGGGCATCAGGAGGCTCGGCCACTGCGTGTGTACTACCGCCTGCGCTGGATGCAGACTGTTTCTGATGTGATTCTGCCCTACAGCTTGCTGGTGCGTGAAGGGGAAGCTGCAGGAACATTCGCTATCCCAACTTTGGAAGACATTAACAAGCACAGGGTGGTCATTACAACCCTGTCCACGGCCAGATACATCGAGGACTTGGGGCTGCCAGCAGGTCAGTATGAAGCCTTGTTTTGGCTGTATTGGGAGTTTGAGAAGCAACTAATACAACAAAACCTTTTTGAATGACCACTCTTGTGAGAGATCATCTGTCATTAAAGACCAGCTAGCCACCTAAATGTTGGTCTTTATTGACAGGTGACACCCTTTGCCCTTCAACTTCAAGACCTCTCTTGAGAGAGCATTTGTCTTTTAATAAAACAGGTTCCACTGTATCCAAATTCTAAATGTTATCATACATTGTCAAAAGCATGAATACGCTTTTAACCATATGTGTTGATATTGAGAATTAAGGGTACAGCATGAAGATTGAGGACACTCAGTGTGTTTGCTTGATTCTTTGTAATTGCCATAATATCGGTGTTCATTGCAACAGGTAATATGACTTGCAATTCTTATATTGTAATAAAAACTGTCTCTGCACAAGGGATGTGTTTTCCATTGTAGCTCATATTTGTTTTGTTGCAGGATTTTTCAGCCATATCTTCATCGATGAAGCCGCCCAAGCCCTGGAGTGTGAAACACTCATTCCACTAAGTATGGCAGGAGAAAACACTCGCATTGTGCTAGCTGGAGACCACATGCAGGTAGACGCTACCTCCTCCTCTTTGGTGTCTATTGACAGTTTGTTAGTGAAAGAGTGTCAGTGCTGTGTGAGATTGATTATATTATTGCATTATGACTATGATTGCTCATACAAAGACTAAAATATCAGATCAGTATATTTGGCTCATGTGCAATAGCAAAACTGACTGTGTTTTAGGCCATCCAGCACCTGTTGCCTCTCATCCACAATAAACTTTAACATTGACAAGTAAAGCTGCAGACTTCAAACTTACTCTTATGATTCTTTGTGACCAGACCTTTCCAAATTTGAGTGATATCTCTCAGGGGTCAAGGTCACAAAGTGTCAATATATAGTTATGTAAAAAATTGCCTTGTTTTATCAAACATTATGTCTTCACAGTACTGTTTTCAACTTCAAGTCCTAATTAGTACAGAGATAACATATTATAAGACCTGTCCACATGCTAACTTGATAATTTGAGTGCAAATGCAGAGCGTCATAGTCATAAGAGTTTATGCCTATTGTTGGCTGAAATTAATTCTAATACTTTCTCAGACCAAGTTGATAGGATTGAAATCCACTGCTGCACACCATTGTCTGTGTTGTTTTCAGATCAGCCCAGAGGTGTACTCTGTCTACACCAGACAGCAAGGTTTTCACCTCTCGTTCCTCGAGCGCCTGTATGACCTCTACCCTCCACGCTGCAGCTGCAAGGTCATGCTGTGCGAGAACTACAGGTCGCATGGCGCTATAGTCGACTTCACCTCAGACCTTTTCTACAACCACCAGCTGATCGCCAGCGGCAAACAGTCGCCCCACCCAAACCTGTACCCTCTGTCCTTCTTTGCAGCCATGGGGGAGGAGGTGCAGCATGAAAACAGCACTGGTTTCTTCAATCTGTCTGAGGTATGCTGCATGCAACAGTACATTCAACTTCACTTTTGACAAGTTTGGATGTAACCCCCATCTCAAGAAAAAAAGGAAAACAGATTTGACCCTTTTCATCCTGATACACTGCTACTTGAAATTAGTTTGACAATGATAGTTCAAGAGTGGTGGCGTTCCTCCAGTGAAAAACTTTTTTAAATCCCGAAACTTAACATAAAAACTGTCAGGGAGCATTCTTTCACCTTTTTAGCCCCAAGTGTGTGGAACTCACTGCCAATTGAAATGCAGTATCTGCCCACATTGTCACAGTTCAAAGCTCACTTAGAGACTTTTTTTTTTCTGTCGGCATTTAACAGTTGGCTCACCTTCAGCTAACTGCTGACTGCCTTTTATTCTGATTCTGGGGGAAGTGGATGTAAGGTGATGGGCAGGGTTGGGGTGGGTTAAAATAGTGTATAATTGTGCGTGTGTCTGAGAGAGAGAGTGCTGTTGTGCATCTGCAGTGAGTCTAGTGTTTTCCTGGAGAACAGCTCTATATAAGAACTATTTATTATTATTATTATTAATCTGGCACTACCCTTGAATTATCATGGTCAACCCATCTCCTGCTGTAGGGTGTCTGGGCTGAATGGGTTAATATTATAATGGGTTAAGGCTAGGTAGGTCGAATGGTGCTGCTCTGTGTTGATCAGCTTGCTTCTTACATTAACATTCAGAAGGTTTAGCCAAAATTGTTGTGTACGAATATGGCAGTGTTGGCAGGTGAGGGGCACCATAGCCTAGGCGGTAACCCGAGTAGCCTCGCCTGCATCCCATCCGGGAATGCGCCCAGCGGAAGCTCACCAGTCAGTTTCTTAGCTAGACAATGGAAGGTTGTGTACGTCAGTGTCTCTAGCTTCAGACTGTGTAAAGTGGTGGATACCGCTCGTAGTGTTTCGTTGGAGGTGTTACCCTACGCTGTGCCTTGTGTTAGGCTTGGACGCTTTCCTGTGCGAATTCCTCATCGGTGTTTGTATTTTAACCCTGACGAGACAGCGGCGGCTTGTGAGCTGTGCTCAAGCGCTCGAGGCCGGTGTGGCCGTAGCGTGTTACGCACATCGTGTGTCCTGAACTTTGACTTCGCTCTACTGCTACCCTCGGAGTGAGTGTTCAGCTTGGACGTTGCCTGTGTTCGCAGTGGTGTTCCCAGCTTCAGGGACCGGTCGTGCCTGTGATGCCTGCGTGGTCTCCGCTCATGGACCGTGGACTGGGTCGAGCCTGCCTTCGCCGCCATAGCTGTTGGGCTTTGTCGCGGTGCGCTGGTTGGTCTGCGATCTGTGTGGGTTCCCCTGCTTCGCCATTATGGCAAGGTAAAACCTCGGTTATTGCCTACAACCGGCGCTCAAGGGTGGGGGTAGAGCGCTGGGCGGCGGCATACGCCGTGCACTTAACTTCGTTTGTACGCGTCATCACACCAATTCGTATTGCGGGCCCGCGGGGGCTCGCTCTCTCGAATTTTGTGTGCACTATGTTTGCAGCTGGCAAGTCCCCACCTGCTCCCGATGTGGACATTTCCAATGGCCTAGTGATGGACATGCTATTTGCCTACCCTATTCTGGCTGTGCCTCCACTCACCCGTGCCTGGTCTGCGCCCCATGGCTGGAAGAACAGTGGACCCAGCTATGGAGCTTCTACCACCGCGATCGGCCGACGCCAGCACGGGAAAGGGGTCAAACACCGGTAAGCCCCACAGACCCGACCAGTGGCCCTTACCAGGTTGTAGAGCCTTCAACGCCGCGGCTGAGGCCGAGCTCTAGCGCCAGCAGCCACCACAGTCCCGTCGAGTGGTCTCTGCCCGGTCACGGAACCTTGAGCGCCGCGAGCTAGGCCTCGAGACAAAGCCCCTGCACCAGTAGCCACCACAGTCCTGCTGAGTGGTCTGTACCAGGTTGTGCCGCCTGTTTTGGCGGGAGATAAGTTACGAGAGGGCGAGCTCCAGCACTGGTAGCCATCACAGACCCGATGAGTGCTGCTTACAAGGTTGTGGAGGCTCGCCCGCCACACGCTCCTCCAGTCACTGCTGCCTCCTCGACCAAGGCGAGAGGCCAGCGCGGACACAGAGATTTGGCGCCCCGCTCCAGGTTAGTGATCGGGGACCACGACCGGACAAGTCTGCTGGCCTGACGCACTCCTGCTCTCCAGTAGGATGTAGGAGACACGGTACTGGCGTGCAACGAGATGACATGCCCCGTCTACCCTCCGGTGCGGACAAGCCTTGCTCTGTGGGACGAACCAAGCGGACTCCCGTAGCTCGACGGCGTTTGTGCTCAAGGGACAGGTGGACTCGCTGACAGACTGCTTCCCGCGTCTCGGATGCAGCCGGCACTCTCGAACGACCTCCAGGTATGACCCAGCACCCGCTGATCGTCTTCCCATGGCGCGTCCCCCTGAGACCTCCCTCCGGGCCAACTGTCACGACACGCCTGACGGAGTCAGGGCGCCGTGGACAATATGAGTGCAGACACTCGAGAAAACCCACCCACTCTAAATAAATAACGCAACGCCAGTGATAAATAACAAACAAATCCTTTATTACCTACTCTTACTATAACCCCCACCCCAACCCACTAACGCCCCACACCCTCACACACACCCACACATGCACTCATAACGTATTAACACATAAAAAAGATTAACATATAAAAAATGACTAACAAGTGAAAATGACTAACAGGTGAAAATGACTAATATGGCTATACAAGTGAAAATGACTAATATGGCCAACGGCTATACAAGGCGGGTAACTTTGTCTCTGTACCGTGTCCTCTGTCCCACACTAGACAGGGTGGCTCGAACGTAAGAGTACTACCCCTACACCACAGAGCACCGTAGCCGCGCTTGCCCACGCACGCCTGTGACCGACGCGCAGAACGTAGAATCAGCCTGCTGTAGCCCAACGTACTTGTCCAACAGGACCGGCTAGCGAAGGCGTTCCGACTCCCGATGATGCGTCACCGTTGGTCATGGAGGATGAAGAGATCGAAGGACGAAATCTTCGAAGCCACCCTTCGAAGCCAATGATCGAAGCCAGTGCACTGGAAAAGGGCGCATTGTCAGTCAAAGTGCCAACACAGTTAATTCTGGCTTAACACGCATCTACTCACAAACCACGTGAGTTGTGTCTCGTCTCACCCTAATATCCGCCTTGGCCATATTAAATATACAATCATGGATATGAAAGCTTTCTATGTACATTCAACATTCACCAGGTCTGCACTATTCCATTACACTAGCATTAAGCTAGCACAACCACTTTTGTATAATAACATTGCCACTGCTAAAACCAACATTATCAAAATATCCACATGTACATACAAAGATATCAAATAATCACCAGCAACCACCCCACGTGACAATCTTATTACATTACATCTAGGACTTAATACCAATATATTTGAAAGGATACCCACTTTAATTCATTTTACAACATGGCCCTTTAAATATACTCACTCGGCGACAGCCGAACATAAACGACTAAATCCGACACCCACCACATTACAACCCAACCTAAAAAACATGGTTAAAGACTCGATTAAAACATCACTAAAAAACTAGACGAACATACCCTTCCGCACCTATGTACACATTCACACACCCGAGAGCACAGCAGCTAACTGAGGAAAATGGCATGAATTTACCTGTCACTGGTGAGTCCTCCGGCAGGACGGGACAAACAAGACGAAGACGAACCGGAGGGGTCTTCTGCTGAGCAGCAGCCGTGGTCGCTAGTCTCTTGGACACCCACACCCAGGAACACTGGCCGTGGTCTTGCAGGGAGGGTAAAACAACCCTCACACAGCTTGTCAAGGGCTCCAAACGAGGACGCACCCTGACCCAGACTCTCACTTCGCTGGCTAACTCCGCTGACTGACTGTAATATCCTTCTGCTACCTCGCAGTTTAACTTTACTCTGAACACTGTTCGGTTAAAGCTACTTGGCTAAAGCGTGCAACCGCTGTACTCGCTCACTGCCAAGCTTGCTGCACGGGCTTTACGATTACGCTCACACTACATTTATTAACTTCCCTAAACTAAGGCTATTTACAGAAGTCGGCGACCTACATTTATTAACAAGAAAACGACTTGACGAAAAAATGAAACAACATGTCACATCCGTTACGTGACATACCCCCCTCCCAGATCAAACACCCGGGTTTGATTACTATATGACTGTCCCATTACTGCTTCAACATTTACGGTTTCTACCACCCTGTCCTACTCAAAAAGTCAGCAGGAACATTTACTTTACCGGCTATGCTTTCTACTCTAATGGAAAATGGCTGCAACTGCAAAGCCCACCTCATCAGTCGACTGTTTGTGGATTTAGCTTGTTGCAAGTACTGCGATGGTCTATGGTCGGTCTGTACGACGAATGTCCTACCATACAGATACTGACGGAATTTTTGAATTCCCCACACGATTGCAAGACACTCCTTTTCGATGGTGGAGTAGTTACGCTCTGCTTTGGATAGTTTCTTGCTCGCGCATGCAACAGGCTGTAAACCGTTACCATGGTCCTGACATAATACAGCTCCTACCCCCCCTTCGGACGCATCTGTCTGCAACACGAAGAGACGATCGAAGTCTGGCAATGAGCACACAGGACCTGAACACAGTCGCACCTTCAGCGCCTCAAATGCTGTCTCACATGCATCGTTCCAACCGATCTGTCCAGTCTTTCCTCCCTTGGTTAGGTCGGTTAGTGGGGCTGCTATGGCCGCAAAGTTAGGAACGAACCGGCGGTAATAATTTGCCAACCCGAGAAACGATCTGACTTGTTTCTTTGTTTGTGGTCGCGGCGCGTCTTTTATCCGCTGCATCTTGTCTCCCTCTGGTTTTATCTGACCGTTACCCATTGTATGCCCCAGATATTCTAACTGCTTGAACCCCAAGTAACACTTTGTAGGTCTGGCCGCCAACTGGACCTCTCTTAACCTACCAAAGAGCTGGGCAATACACTGTAAGTGACGTTCTTTAGTGGAGGAAGCAATCATGACATCGTCCCATGAAATTGCTAACTTCCGTCAATCGCAAAGGTTCTAGTAACATCCTCATCATTCGGGAAAAGATTGCCCCTGCCGTCTTTAACCCGAAAGGCATTACCTTCCACTGAAATTGCCCTGCCGGTGTGGTGAAGGCAGTTTTCGGTTTGTCGCTCTCTAACATGGGTACCTGCCAGTAGCCTTTAGCTAGATCTAACTTACTCAAGTACTTAGCCTTGGACAGTAAGGAAAATAGGTACTCCACGTCAGGCATTGGCTCCGCATCGAACACGACCTTTTGGTTCAGTTTTCTAAAGTCCACGCAAAACCTAACAGTGCCATCTTTCTTCTTCACCAAGACGATCGGTGAGTTGTATGGGGAATTGGCTCTCTCGATTACTCCCATCTCTAGCATAGCATCTACTTCGGTTTTGACTACCTCTAACTGAGAATGAGGTAGAGGATATTGCTTCGTTCTCACCGGCACTTCATCAGTCAAATGGATTTCACACAAGTCTAGTGTCGTCCTCAACGGATAATCTGTCAAAATATCCTTAAACTGGACAGTCAGAGCTTCTATACTAGAATGGATCTCTGGACAGTTAGGATCAAGATGGACGTCGGAGGGTCCTTCAGACACTACCAAAGGAATGGTGGGTACTTCCTTTACCACCATGAATGCCTCTCCCCCCTCATCTTCGTCCTCCTCATCTATCACTACTGTAGCTACTGACACTCGTTCTTGGAACTTTTTCAACAGATTTGCATGGTACAGTTTATTTTTACTGCCCACCCGTACCCTGTAGTCACACTCTCCGACTCTCTCTAGAACTTTGAATGGTCCCTGCCAAGCCATCTCTAGCTTGTTGTGTTTAACTGGAAGTAACAACAAAACCTTGTCTCCTGCATTAAAACTGCGTGGTTTGGCTCTGCGGTCAAAGTGCCGTTTCTGCTTTTTCGAAGCTAGCTTCAAATTCTGTTGCGCTAACCTGCAAGTCTCTTCAATGCGATTCCGTAAATCTACCACGTACTGGCTTGCATCTCTCACCTCTTCTCCCATCTGCTCTTTCGTCCTGCAAAATTCTATCAGACTTTTCCCTGACGGAATTGCTCGGCCCTCTTCGGCCAACTTCCTAGCGCGAGCTAGAGTTTCGTCCTGGTTTTGCCACTCTATCAGCTGGGCAGGAGTCACATCGAGATCGGCCTGCTTAACGACTTTAAGCGCGCTCTCTCCCTCCTTTTCTCTCTGAATCTGAGCTCGAGTTTGGACTGCTGCTGCCATAGCACACTCACTGGCATCAATGGATACGGGACTACGTTTCCCATCTGAAAAAGTCACCCAGTTTCCTAGGATTACGTCCGGTCCCATGCGCTCCATTACGATAAGTTCGATCGTCCCTCGCACGAATGGGGAATCGATTTCAACCCATGCAGTCGGATACTTATCGGACTTAGTATGGTCGACGGGATTGACGTCTATGAACCGACCTGTAAAATCCCTGGGTTCTATCCACTTGGCGGCGATCGCACTCATATCCGCGCCGGTATCACGCATGATACGAACTTCCTTTCCCTTGGCTAATCCCTTACTCCACGAGTCGTAGGGCCGGATCGTCCGCATCCCTACGGTTACGGGCTCTGTCATTACGGCTACTGTCTCAGGGGCAATGGTGACTTGGTTAACTGACGCCTTGCTCTGACAGTTCCTTGCTAAGTGCCCTGGTTTGTTACACTTAAAACACAGCCGTTCCCCAGTCCCTCCGCCTGAACTAGCTGGTGCTGTCCTGTGTTCTGCTTTGGTCTCAGGGGGTTTATTCGACCCTTTGTCCTTCTTGAACGGCGGACGAATCGGCCCCCCACCCAATGGACGCGAGACTGCCCGTTTGGTGTCGATATGGAGCTGCGCTAGCTCCGCGGCCTCTTCACCATTCCTAGGACGTTTTTCCCTAACGAACATTTCAAGATCTGCGTTCAGAATAGCATAAAGTTGCTCAGACAGAAACACGTCTAGCACTTGTTCTACGTCCTCTATGTTCTTGTGGGCTAAAGTGAACCAACGCTTGACTGAGGTCTTTAACCTAACGAACAACTGGGGAAACGTTTCGAGACTCTCCTTTTTAGCTTCGCGAAACTGGCGTCTGTAATATTCAGCGTCACGCCTGAATCTTCTCAGTAAGGTCTCCCTCACCACCTCGAAATCTTTCCCTTGCTCTACGGTCAGCCTAAGGTATGCATCACGGGCCTCCCCCTGCAATAGAGGTGCTAACCTGATCCCCCATACCTCTTTCGGCCACCCCTGGGTTTCGGCTACTCTCTCAAAGAGCTGAAGGTAAGATTCCACATCTTCCTTATCCTCCAACGGACGCATCTTGAGCGAGTAATGCTGACTAGACTCCGTAACTGACTTCTTTTCCGATGCTGCTAACTGTAATCTAAGCCGCGTTTCGGCCGCGACGAGCTCTTCTTTCCGTGCTAGTTCCGCGGCAGCTAGCTTACGTTCGGTCAATGCTAAGTCATCCCTCCTAGCCCGCTCAGCCGCCTCACGGTCTAGGTCACGTTCCCGTTTTTCTTCCTCTCTCCTAACTTCGGACAGGATGAACTGGGTTAGAGCTCCCCCACTAAGTCCTAGGCCCTCTCCTATCACCACCCGGGTCTGCCCTGGGGGACTTGGGTGGGGTTAGGTATTTTTTAGTTCCCAGGGTCACCCTGGTCAGCCCCACAGGGTGGGTTTTTCTCTCTATTCTGGGGCATGTGTTTCTGTCTACCCTTTGTCCATTCACCTGTATTTGCCTTTTTCAAACTCTCCCTACTGTCTGCACTGCCTGTAGCTCTTGATATTGGATGTGTGTTGCTAAATGGTCTTAGCTTTATTTAGGCCCCATGTGTTAGGTTTATTTAATGTATTTGACCGGCTGGCGACATACATTCAATGTTCTGTTTATTTTTTTTTCACAAGCAGTGCAGGCACGTCCTGAGAAAGCCTTGTTGCTGTCGGGACGTTAAGCAATGTACAATCAATCAACCTCTCCTATCACTTTATACTGCTCGTATGGGTTTACCATCACCCCTAACCCCCCTTTACTTTCCTGATCCCTACTGGGTGTCAGTCCTGCTGCAGTGAGAGTACGGGTAAGGGTACTCACCACCGTTTCCTTCCGAGAAGGAGTGGCCAAAGTGGCTCCTCTCTCTCCTGGACCCTCATCCCCTGCACCACCACCCTCGGACTCAGGGTCGTGCCCCGACGTGGCACGGGTGGCCCTGGTCTCCCGTTTAGGGGGCATCCTGATGTGGGTGTCCCGGAGGCAGCGACGACAACTGCTCCCCAGCAGGACCCCTGTCAAAGAAAAAATAAAACAAATAAACACACAGAATACAAACAACGAATAAGGGCTAGACAGTGACAAGAGCCGAAGGGTCCTCACCACTCGGTACCTGAGTAATGAGAGGCAACCACTCATGCCACCCCCCCGTTTATGCGCACTGCACTCTCTGGCCGTGGCCCCTGGCGCAATACGCCCCCACTCCCGCCAACCGCCCGCTAAATCTTACTCGTACCACAACACGAACAAACGGTCACTGGCGCACAAAAATACCCTAATCTACCTAATCTGTTACCTCCCCCTAATCCTTATCCCACCGCTGCCACCAAATATGTCACGACACGCCTGACGGAGTCAGGGCGCCGTGGACAATATGAGTGCAGACACTCGAGAAAACCCACCCACTCTAAATAAATAACGCAACGCCAGTAATAAATAACAAACAAATCCTTTATTACCTACTCTTACTATAACCCCCACCCCAACCCACTAACGCCCCACACCCTCACACACACCCACACATGCACTCATAACGTATTAACACATAAAAAAGATTAACATATAAAAAATGACTAACAAGTGAAAATGACTAACAGGTGAAAATGACTAATATGGCTATACAAGTGAAAATGACTAATATGGCCAACGGCTATACAAGGCGGGTAACTTTGTCTCTGTACCGTGTCCTCTGTCCCACACTAGACAGGGTGGCTCGAACGTAAGAGTACTACCCCTACACCACAGAGCACCGTAGCCGCGCTTGCCCACGCACGCCTGTGACCGACGCGCAGAACGTAGAATCAGCCTGCTGTAGCCCAACGTACTTGTCCAACAGGACCGGCTAGCGAAGGCGTTCCGACTCCCGATGATGCGTCACCGTTGGTCATGGAGGATGAAGAGATCGAAGGACGAAATCTTCGAAGCCACCCTTCGAAGCCAATGATCGAAGCCAGTGCACTGGAAAAGGGCGCATTGTCAGTCAAAGTGCCAACACAGTTAATTCTGGCTTAACACGCATCTACTCACAAACCACGTGAGTTGTGTCTCGTCTCACCCTAATATCCGCCTTGGCCATATTAAATATACAATCATGGATATGAAAGCTTCCTATGTACATTCAACATTCACCAGGTCTGCACTATTCCATTACACTAGCATTAAGCTAGCACAACCACTTTTGTATAATAACATTGCCACTGCTAAAACCAACATTATCAAAATATCCACATGTACATACTAAGATATCAAATAATCACCAGCAACCACCCCACGTGACAATCTTATTACATTACATCTAGGACTTAATACCAATATATTTGAAAGGATACCCACTTTAATTCATTTTACAACATGGCCCTTTAAATATACTCACTCGGCGACAGCCGAACATAAACGACTAAATCCGACACCCACCACATTACAACCCAACCTAAAAAACATGGTTAAAGACTCGATTAAAACATCACTAAAAAACTAGACGAACATACCCTTCCGCACCTATGTACACATTCACACACCCGAGAGCACAGCAGCTAACTGAGGAAAATGGCATGAATTTACCTGTCACTGGTGAGTCCTCCGGCAGGACGGGACAAACAAGACGAAGACGAACCGGAGGGGTCTTCTGCTGAGCAGCAGCCGTGGTCGCTAGTCTCTTGGACACCCACACCCAGGAACACTGGCCGTGGTCTTGCAGGGAGGGTAAAACAACCCTCACACAGCTTGTCAAGGGCTCCAAACGAGGACGCACCCTGACCCAGACTCTCACTTCGCTGGCTAACTCCGCTGACTGACTGTAATATCCTTCTGCTACCTCGCAGTTTAACTTTACTCTGAACACTGTTCGGTTAAAGCTACTTGGCTAAAGCGTGCAACCGCTGTACTCGCTCACTGCCAAGCTTGCTGCACGGGCTTTACGATTACGCTCACACTACATTTATTAACTTCCCTAAACTAAGGCTATTTACAGAAGTCGGCGACCTACATTTATTAACAAGAAAACGACTTGACGAAAAAATGAAACAACATGTCACATCCGTTACGTGACACCAACGTCCACTGCCACCTGGGGTATACGCCAGCACATACAAGATACAATGTCCCGGCCGCGGTGAGTGACTATACCTTCAGCGGGACGAGAATGCTGGACCATGCGGCGCTTGCGTGACTTAGGCCGCAGGACGGGGATTATTGCTAGAACATCGGCCGGTGCCAGCCAACTCGTTAGTACTGGCAGGACCCAGGATGAGGATGGCCCGCGTCGTGCAGGCCCTTCACTCTTCGACTCTAGTCCAGCACAGACGTTCGGCGCCCCGCTCATAGGCGGTGGCAGGGGACCACGAGTGGACAAGACTGCTGGACTAATGTGCACCCGCTCCTCGGGGAAGGGTATGCGATGAGTCGGGATCACGTTGAGTTTGCTGGAAGCTTCGGCCTCCCACTCCAATATCAGTAATATTATTGTTGTTTGCGGGTTAACTCCACCCAGGCGACTAAGGCCGTCTCTTGGGGGAGGGTCAGTAAAAGGAGTTCAGGACAGGACAAGACTGCTCGGCTTACGTGCGCCCGCTCGCCAGGTTATTTAGGGATGAGCCGGGTTCACGTAGATTTTGCACGCCCCGTCTACCCTCAGGACAGTGCAGACGGACCACGGAGTGGTAGAAGAACCAAGCGAATGTCCGTTCCTCTATGGGACAGACCGCCGCTACTGCAGACTGGTTCCCGCACCTCGGATGCCGCCCGTCACCCTAGGCCTGCCGGCGGGACAAGACTTCGGCCGACCGATCCTGCCACAGCCCAACAGAAGTGTTCCGCCTCAAGCCCATTGCCAGTTCCATCGCCCCGCGTGAGGCTACAGGAGCGGCGGCGGCCGCTTGCCTGACGCTCACGGGACAGGTCGTCTAGGCCTACTCGGGTTACGCCGTATGCCTTCCGGCCCAGCACAGAAAAAGATAAAAGACGAGAAACAGGCAAACGGCCATACCATGTTGAATACACCGGTTTTCGTCTGACCACTGAAGTTAAGCAACGTCGGGCTCGGTTAGTACTTGGATGGGTACCGCCTGGGAACTCCAAGTGCTGTTGGAGAGGTACGGCATCCAACTCAGGGACAGTGCCTTTACACCGGACAGGATGAGACTGCGGGCCTTGGGCGCCCGCACGGCGCTTCGAATACTACGAGCGCAGCCTCGACCTCAGCTCGCCACGCCGCCACCGGGGTGGCTTCCAACCACTAGTGGGGTTTTGGTGGCGTGTACATTGTAAGCGCTTACAGGTGGAAGGTAAGTTAGGAGCTGTAAGCTAATGATCCATTTTATTCTTAGTAGCTTCGGCGACCCCACAGGGTAGCTGCCGGTGCCCCAGGACGTTAGCACGGTTATCTACCGCCCTGGGTCGTGGCGCGTCTGCCTGCTGAGACGGCACTTGATTACGCATGACTGGGCCTTTCATTCCGAGCGTCGATGATCGGAGACGCCCTCCTCTAGCCGCGGTTACGAGCTTCCTGGCTTGCCGGTCTTCTCCTACCACGCTGCATTCCACTCCTGGCGCGACGCCTTGCCAGCTACCACTTCATGTGATCGACTTCAGGATGCCCTTGGCGCTTCGGCCCGACCTTGGTAGCGGCTACAACAGTCGACGCGCTCCACGCTGAACCAGTTCTTCACCGGCCCGTCCTTCGACGGGAAGACCGCCCGAGACTTCGCCTCGCAATGCAGACTTGGACTGGGCCTTCAGCCTGGACTCGGCGACTTCCTAGATGATATGGAGTCGCTCGGAGCCCTCCTCGGACTGCGTTGCATTCTGGTCGTCCCCAAAAAAGAGAAGAGGACACCATCTCCAGCCGTTCCTCCATTCGACGGCGTGACCTGACAGGGTCATGCACTCCCTGCGGTGGCTTCGCAGCCTCTGGGGGTTCTACCGTGGCTGTACCCCGGGGCAGACAGGACCAGTCAGACGTCTTCGTGCTCCACATTGACCTCTGTAGACGATCCCCTCTCGTGATACCACAGCAGACCTTCTTCCCCTATGATGTCTCTACTGCCCCCGCCTCAGCTGCTCCTGCTTCTCCCCGGACGACCCTCGACTGGCGTCCTCGAGTCTCAGGTTCCGGTGCGACTGATGCTACGCCCTCATCTTCTTCAAGGGGCGGATCCCGACTGGCGCGCGACGGGTGTTCCCCTTCCTTCCCTCCTCCCAGGATGTCCCTCACGTCGACGCAAGCCTCGCCACCAGGAGCGCTCCCCTGTTATCGAGTTCCTACCCTGCCTCCGGCGGTTGGCCTCTGGACTTCCTTGTCCAGCTTCGGGTGTCACGTCCCCGATGATAGGAGCTACTTGTCCCCTCCGACAGTGCCACAGTGGTCGAATACTTCAGAAGCACGGCGGGACACGCTTCCTCTCCATGTACTCCCTCCTCTGCCACGGGCCCCGTTAGTGCGAAGATCGTGACGTCACTTCCGAGCAGGAGACCTCCAGGGGCTTCTGCATGACCGGCCGTCCCCTTCGTGAGTCGCGGCCAGCTTCTCCGCACAGAGTGGACAGGCCGTCCAGACATCATTCGGGTGATCTGCGCAGCGGACACTTCCCCATGATTGCGTCGAGGTGGACTCGACAGCTTCCTCACTTCGTCTCACCGATCCCAGACTCGCTTGCCTGGGCAGTCGACGCTCTTGCCATCCCATGGGATGGCCTGGTCACCTACGCCTACCCGCTGACGGTGCTTGTCCCCAAAGTCCTACGCTAGCAGAGGGTGCAACGCGACCCTGTTCCTTGCGGCCCCGTTGTGCTGGACCAAGTCGTGGACCACCTACCTCCTGAACATCGCCACGGCTCCCCCGCGGCGGCTTCCCACCCCACGCAAGATGCTCGAACAACCACGGCGGGCGCTGTACTGCCCGTGCCCCGAACGGCTCCTCCTTGCCGGAGATTATGCGGCAAGCCCTCATCACTAGAGGCTTCTCAGGTGCGGCAGTGGAAGTTATCGCTACAGCCCGCGGAATCTCGAACAGACGAGGCTACAGAGGGGTGTGGCGAGTCCTGTGCGACTGGTGCGACGGCATCTGCCTCTCCCCCACAGATTCACGGTTCCTCAGCTGACGGACTTCTTCCCCTGGCTGTGCACTTACCAGCATTTAGCGCCGATCACCATTCGCGGCTACCTGGCCATGGTCATGGTCGCGGACACGTACCGACACTTGGGACGACCCGATCCTGGTAACGGCACGGACGGCGCCGGCCGGATGGCCCATTTCGGTCTACATCGTCCCGCCCTTCGCTCCCTGGTGCCACGATGGGACCTGCCTTGGGTCCTTCTTGGCTCAACTCTGCCCACTTCGAACCGATCCAGTTGGCGAAGCTACCGGACGCGACGCGGAAGACCTGCTTCTTACTGGCCCTCGCGTCTGCTTCCAAGGTCAGCGAGCTGCACACACCATCAGCACGCCCCCGCTTGTTTGCAGTTCCGGACGGCCGGCTCAGTTCACCTGCTGCCCGACCCGGTGTTTCTCGCCAAGACCCGATCTCCTTTGGCTGCCCCACAGTTGGTCACCATTCAACATTGAGAGACCCAGGCTCCACTCGTGAGTCCTGACAACAGGACCTGGTGAGGGCTTCCCGCGTGTCCCTGCACCGGACCAAGCCACTTCGCAGGGGGCGCACCCACCTTTCCTCCCACTGTCCCCAGGTAGAAATGACATCTCGGCCCAGACGATATCCTCCTGGCTCTGATGGGTGATACGCTCCCCCACCAAGATCTCTCACCTGATGCAGCCAAACGAATGAACTTCGGGGCGCACAAGGTCAAAGCCATGGCCGCAAGCCTTGCATTTGACCGCAACTGTGCTGTCAAAGACATTGTGGCGGCGTTGGATGGCGATCAGAGACTGCCTTCGCCCGCTTCTACCTGAGGGACCTCTCCAGCCATCGCCAGAACCTTCGCTGGTGGGAGACATTGTGGTGGCGCAACACTCCCTCCCAGCACCCTGGGCACCGTAGGTATCTTAGCTAAAATTATCGGGAGGTTGCTTAGGGAGGGCGGGCCTAGTGACCAGTATTTGGGGGTTAGGGGCATTATAGCGGCACCCGCCTCCTCTTCGGGATTCTTCCATACTGTAATGGCATCTGTGTTTTGAGGAAACAAATGTATTTTTTCGAAAAATACTTACCGATGACATTATTCGAAGGACCCTCCCGCTTGCCGCTGGTCCGCTAAGAAACTGACTGGTGAGCTTCCGCTGGGCGCATTCCTGGATGGGATGGAGGGGAGGCTACTCAGGTTACCGCCTAGGCTATGGCACCCCTCACCTGCCAACACTGCCATATTCGTACACAACAATTTCGGCTAAAATTAGTCTAGCTAAGAACCATTCCATACTGTAATGCCATCGGTAAGTATTTTTCGAAAAAATACATTTTAAAGAAAAATACTTTTTTGTTTTGTTTTGTTTTTTTGTTGTTTTGTAAATTTGCATATGGAATGCCTGTGAAGGAAACATTACAGATTAGGAGATAGATCAATCATTTTAGTTCAAGGGTGGTGCCAGAATAGCTTAGTGCAAAATAGCTTGGTGTCTGAGGCACTAAGCTTTTCTGGCACCACCCTTGAACTATCACAGTCAAGTAAATTTCAAGCAGTAGTGTATCATGATGAAAAAGGTTAATTACTTTCACTTGTAACCCCATACAAAAGAGATTAATTCACTGTGGTAGATATATCTATGTGTTTTGTAGGGTTATTTTAGCGCCATCTTTCAATGTGTCACACAGTTGTATGAGATAGTGGACAGAGTGGACGAGCTGCGAAAGAAGTGGCCGGAGGAGTGGGGCGACATTGACAACAATGGCATCAGCGTGGTGGCACCCTACATGGACCAGGTCATCCGCATCAGAGGCGAGCTTCGCAAGCGCAAGATTTACAATGTGTCTGTCGAGCGTGTCCTCAACGTCCAAGGTAGGCTGTTCCGATGATACATTGAGGATTGTGAGGTTATTGTCATAGACTTTACCCATTCAGAAAACCTGAACACCATCCAACTGCAAAAGGCATAGATCCTCATGAGCCCCCACAACTGCAGTCGCTTATGGGGATCTATGCCTCTCACTGACCACTTTGAATCCATGGTCCTGGACTAGCTAGAATTTTTGGTTCACGTGCTTGGCAAAGTGAGTCTATGTTCTGGGCCAGTGGTCTTCCGCCAGCTGTCGTCCATGGTAAACTTTAACGTTGGCATTTTCCCGGAGACTATTCAAGCTACAGTCCTCAAACTTGGCCCAAGGATAAACATACCAATTTGAGTGATCTCTCACAAAGGTCAAGGGATCAAGAAATATATCAAAAATAGCTATATTTTGACATAATTTATTTTTTCTCAATTACTATTCACAAGTTCAAACCCAAACTTGGTACAGAGATACCTGATGGTAATACCTTTCTATGCATACTAATTTGGTTGACCCCTGGGAAGGTGTAGGTCAAAAATAGCCATATTTTGACAAAAAATGTTTTTCTCAAATACTATTCACATCTTCAAACCCAAACTTGCTACAGAGATACCTGATGGTAAGACCTATCTATGCATACTAATTTGGATGACCCCTCGAAAAGGTCAAGGGTCACAAGAGCTCTGGAAATGGGTCAAAAATAGCCATATTTTGACAAGAAATGTTTTTTTTCTCAATTACTATTCATAACTTCAAACCCAAACTTGCTAATGGTAAGACCTATCTATGCATACTAATTTGGTTGAGCCTTTGGAAAAGGTCAAGGGTCACAAGAGGTCAGCAAATGTGTATAAAATGCCAATTGTTGATAGACTTGTACTTATCAACATTTTTGCAAACTTTTCAATAAAATTTGACACAAAGGTAGCTGATGATAAGACCTTCCTATGTATACTAATTTAGTCGACTCATTGCAAAGATCAAGGGTCCTGAGGGTTTTACAGATGTGTGAAAACTGATTAAATTTTGAGAAAACGTGGATTTTGTTGGTGCAGAAGCCATCCCTTTACTTACTGTCACACGTGTGGATCGGTCATTCACGTGAGCCATAAGGGCTTTGTCTTTCTTGTTGGGTGTTGAATTAATGCAGACTGCAGAAGCACAGTCTGTGTCAGATGGCACTGAATGGGTTAACTCAGCCAATTTTGACTTTGACTGTACTTAGAATATTTTGTCATTTGGCATTTTCTGATGTTTTTGCTGCAGGCAAGCAGTACCGAGTGATCATCATCAGTGCAGTGCGTACGCGGCGATCATGTCGTTCAGACAGCAGTGCAGAGGAAGAGTACCTGGACTATGGGTTCCTGTCCAATGTCAAGCTGCTGAACACTGCCATTACTCGTGCTCAGTCCCTTGTGCTGGTGGTCGGGGACCCCGTGTCCCTCTGTCTTGTCGGCAAATGCAGGTAAACTATTCAAGCCTGATAGATGTATTGCTTTAGGCCTTCCAGGTCCACCGATCAAGATGAGCAAGATGATGTACAGGCAGTTTTACAGAGAAATCATACATCAGATCTGACAAATCCTGACACAATCTGGAAAATCTTGTCACAGACAATAGATACCACGCTTGCTCATGATCGGTCATTCATATTGGACTTTGGAGGTCAGCTGTTCTTCTATCATGTTGACTATTGCAGATAAATTATTATAACTTGAAATGTCTTTTTCATTATCATCTTCACTGTCAAGAAATAGTAAACATGGGCCAATTGCAAGAGGCATAGATCCTCATGAGCCCACGCAGCTGTAAAGCTCCTTTATATAAATATTATAATGGCTGAAATTACTATTATTTTATTGTTTTTATTAATTATTATTATATTAGTAAAAGAGTAAAAGAGAACAGCTTTACTGTCCCTGTTCTTTTTCCTTCCAGGAAAGTGTGGGAGTATTTTCTGGAGATCTGCCACCAGAACAGCAGCCTGTTCGGCACCACCTGGGCCCAGCTGCGCTCCCAACTCGACCGTGCAGAGGTTGCCAAAAACTATGTCCTGAATCCCCTGGCTCCAGAGTTTGTTCCCAATCGCCTCTTTCACATCACAAGACAGGCAGCTGAGGCTGCAGCTGCAGCAGCAGCTGCTGCAGGGGCAGCCGGAGGGCCATACATACAGCAAGGGCTGGCATGGAATTACATGGGGGGACCTCATCAGCAGCACCCACTCACGCATGCCAATCCCTACCATCAGGTATGTATAACTGTAGAACTTCTCTGCCAGTGTTTTTGAAACCGTTGTAAGTTCAACCTCAGAGATCCCCAGCCGTCAAAATAATGTGAATACAAAGTGGTTCAGCACGAGGTACCCTCAACAACAAGGGCACATGAGGATCTATGGCTCGTGCATTTGAGCATTGTTTGTTTTATTCTGGCAGTGAAGGGGTTAAAACGTTGGGCCCTATGGTCAAAATTTTTTGACTCGTTCAGCCCGACGCACGTATATATCCAAAATTTTGGAGGTGTCATCTAACAACTATACACCTGTTGCAGGAGATGGATCGACCATGATAATTCAAGGGTAGTGCCAGATTAGCTTGGCGCCAACAGGCATGGTCGATCCATCTCCTGCTGTAGTGCGTCAGGGCTGAATCTGAATGTGTTAATATAATTTGAGTTGTTTGCTAAAGACTGCATAACAGTTTAGGAGAGAGATCAATCATGATAGTTCAAGGATGGTATCAAAATAGCTGGGCACTTGTAGGCACCAAGCTGCGCTGGCACCACTCTTGAACTGTCATGATGAACCTGTGTCTTGTTGAGAAGTGCCTGCTGATTTTGCCACCACCCTGGAACTATCATGGTCAATCCATATCTTATTGTCTTTCAAGGCTTAGTGGGTTCGGATAAATACTAAAATAGGTAGTGATGCGTAGATTGAGTTCTGCTGTAATCTCACAGTCAGACATGGGTCAGCAATTTTATCACAAAGAAGCAGCTGATGGTTCCTGTGCTAACAAAACTGGAATTAGTTATTATAAATAATCACCATTCAAAGTGAGCTGCTAAGGTTTGTAACTGTATCAGAATATCCGCGAAACATCAGAAGAAGACCGATTTACCAGAATAGGTACATTTATGATTTAGAATGAATCGGATATCTGACATTTGTGAATCTTGAATATAAAAAGTGCAGTTGAGCTGTATTTCTGTGAGCCTTGTTTTAGCCATTTGTGTGACTTTATTGGCCTCCCCGCCCCCCCCCCCCCCCCCCCCCCCAAGTCTCATCAGCTTCTGCAGTTGCAGGGGCTCATAATGAGCCCCTGCAACTGCAGAAACTGATGAGACTCTGCTCAGCTAACTGGCAAGGACTACTGTGCCAACTATTTCTGCGATACCTCTGCAACTGTTAACTCATTCAGCCTGACAGCCGTATTTCCCCAATTTTGGAAGTGTCATCTAATGACTATGCACCAGTTGCAGGAGATGAATCGACCATGATAATTCAAGGGTAGTGCCAGATTAGCTTGGCACCAGAAGGTGCCAAACTAATCTGGCACTACCCTTGAATTATCATGGTCGACCCATCTCCTGCTGTAGTGCGTCAGGTCTGAATGGGTTAATGGTTGATTCACATTTTTTCAGATGTATGCCCACCAGATGATGCCCTACTACCCCATGCATTACTTACCACCTTATTTGAGTCCAGTGGTGATGCGCGGCCCAGGCGGGGCCAGCATTGTGAGAGGTCACCCCAAAGGTTTTCCCCGCCCAGCTTTCCACCAGGCGGCCGCAGCCCAGCGCTCAGAGGGCATCAGGATGATGGATGTGTCTCACTCACTGCGCCCCACTCTTCGCCAACACCGCTCCGCTCGCATGGCCATGTACATGCCCCGCATGTCTATGCCCTATCCCATGCATCCCCTGCACCCCATGTACTCCCACCACTACCCAGCCCACCACCCAGGCAGCTACTTCATGCTGCCAGATGACCCCCGCCTCTTGGGCCTGCAACAGCAACACCCCTTCCCACACCCCCACCCGCTACAGCACCACCTGCGCCACCCCGTGACAGGCCCCCACACCCACCTACATGGCACACTGTACCACCAAGGAATGCCCCTCCATGCACACCCTGCCAACCTCCACCCGGCTGCCATCCCTGGTCGAGGCAGTCCTAGCGAACAAGGTGACCATCGTGATCAGAGTCCTGACACCATAACTTCGCCAGAAGCTAAAACCAAAACAGGATTTGTCACCGTGTCAGGGTCGGCCCCAGGTTTTCAAGTGCTGCCCAATGTGGTGCATGTGCCAGCCCACCTGCGTCCTGGCCACACCCCATCAAGCCAGAATTCCTCACGCTCCAGCACCCCCATCAACCAGCTGGCTGGCCCTGTCACCCCCACACCCCCTGCTCCACCCCCACCCAACCCCGTACCCCCACACCTGCACGAGGGGCGGGGCACGCCTGTGTCTGAACGACCCTACAGTCCTGCCAACTACGCCATGCGCAGCTCCCCTCTGGACGACATTCACCGTGATCGCTCTGGCAGTCGTGAACGGGAAGTAGACACTGTTATCACAGGTGTGGCAGCATCACAGCTGACCTCCAACACCAGGATGTCCGATGAAGAAAACGGTGACAAAAAGGAGGAGGCCAGCACTCAGCAAGGTTCCCGCACCACACTCAACAACCAGAAGACACAGAGAAAACAGCTGCGCCTGAAGACCGGCTTTAGTCGACAGTTCAGCGACGACCTGCCCACCCCGACGGCCATCACAGACATTGTGCGCATGATTGAGGAAAACATCGAGGAAGGCAGCGAAAACTCTGATGGCTCCTCGCCCTCATCTGTAGAGCCACCCAGAGCGCAGCTGCTTTCACGGTTGAATGGGCGCAATGCAGCCCTCAGCTCCCTGCAGCTGGACCTTGCAGCAGCACAGAGACGTCAACAAGAAGATCAACAGCAAGCCTCGAATGCCAGTTCTCGCTCCACCCCTTCGTCATCCTCACCAGCCACCCTCAATGGGGAGCGGTCAACATATGCAGGCATTTTGCGGAAGTCACCTGTGTCAATGGGCCTGGTACCCGACATTGGCCTGATGGAGCCTCAGACACCACGCACTCCGTCAGGATTTATCACACCGGGTGTTGATGTGGACATGGACCCATTTGGCATCCTGAAAAGCCTGAACATCGAGGCCACCACTGCTGATCCAGCCAGGCTCCGAGATGCCAGCACTTTGCACTGAGAATACTACAAGTGCACACACAAGTAAACTATTTGTTGTAGGTGGATTCTACTGTTCATCTATTGTAGATTGACAGAACAGTCGCCTACCACAAATATTGTTATTAACCCTTTGCATGTCGGTAGCGGTTTTACTCACAATGATTCCTTCAGGTGTCATCGCAACTAAAACCGCTACCAACACACAAACGGTTAACATCCTTGTGTATGCAGCCATGTGTACTGTTCACAGTACCCGTGGGGGCACAGGGTTTGCCATGTATAGTCACTTACAACAAATATTTTTATTAACCCTCTCAGGCATGCAGCCACGAGTATCATGAATGATTCCAGTGGCTGTGTGCACTCCGCACCAAATAAGCTTTTAAAGCAGCAGTGTTTATAAGAATCACACAGCATGAAATTGTCATTAGAGTGTTAAATCAATGTGCCCATGTTAACCGTCTTAGCTCTTTAGTGCTGCAGAACTGGTACTGTAAACAGCTGCATAACCCATTTAACCCCACAGCAGCATATCTAAAGTTTTTGAAAGCGTTGCCTAATGGCTCTGTATCAGCTGCATGTGATGGATTGACCATGATAATCCAAGAGTCGTGCCAGATTAGCTTGGTGCCATCAACATGGTGCTAATCTGGCACTACCCTTGAATTATCATAGTCAATCCATCACCTGCTGTAGGGTGGCGGGGCTAAATGAGTTAATGTGGGGCAGATTATGCTTACTTTTTTTAGACAGATATTAAAGTCACCTGACTGATTCATTGTGGATTCACTTTTAGAATATTTAGACGGTTTCTCTTCTCTTTTTTTTTTGTGAAACAGAAGTGGAGGAAGATTTTGCAATTTCTGATTTTACTTGTTGATTGTCTATATATGGATTGTTTTGTGGTCCTTATGAGAAATATTACTGGAATACTGGAAATATTATTGGGCAGAAAATTAATTTGTGTGAGAACAAACCAAAAAAGCACAGAGCTGCTTAATATATATCTGTTGCTTTTTTCTTTCGTACAAACTGTTCCTATCATTTCAAGTAAGAATATTTGCTGCTTCTTCTTTTTTTGTTTTCTTATTTTTGGGGAGATTAGTCCTACGAGCAACACTCTTTATAGTGTCATTAGCAATTGGAAAACAACATTGTCTTATCATATTTTTGCCATAGTTTCTTTAGATTCCAAAAGATGTCTACAGTTGTTTTTTATTTAGACATGATACCACATGTCTGAGCTGCTGAAATTTTCTTAACAGTTTTCACAACTGTGTACAATATAGTTTTTTGTGTTGGTTTATTTTTGTGTTGTCTTTCTGTTTTGATAAGCATGATTGACTTCTTAACTAACAACAGAAAATATTGTTTGCATGTATCAGTGGTTGCTGTGTAGCACTAGCAGTGTGACAATTACTCATGCATGCTTTCACATTGTAAACCTTAGTTTGTAATGCTTAGTTTGAATTGTGTAGAGACAGGTTTGTGTCTGTGCACAAAAAAATTGTGTTGTACCCATGTATGTAGTACTGACCCATTTTCTGATTGAGTGATTCCCTGTAAATCTAAAGGATATTTCAGATGACCTTGAAACCTGACACAAGCTTATCTGGAACTCTGCCTTGTGAAGGCAAAAGATAGTAAATCCGTTTTTTGTTGTTGTGAAAAGCAACATTTTCATTGTATAACAATGAATTGCGTGAAACTCTGGCTTTTCACAGAGATGGACTTACTGTCATTTGCCCTCAAAGGACCGGAGTGTCCTCACCATCATAAACTGTGTTGTAAAGTTACATGTAGTGTTGACCTGCCTGCGTACAATCATGCACTTTAACAACGCAATGTAAGCAATCTTAAATTCAAAGCATAAAGGTGGCAACCCATAAACACTAATCTGATACGAAACCAATCTGAATCTGAAGTGGGTCTGAAACAGAAAAAAAAAAATCGTTTGTCCTTTTTATGTTTGTGTGTTTCTATATGTCCAATACGATAAACAAATTCGCATCCAACTTCGAACGAAAATGACGCAGTTTTTGAAGGAAAATTGCATCATCGCATTGGGTTCTGATTGTATTCGTACGGATTCGTGCTTATGGAAACGTAGCTTAAGAACCCAAGCTGCCCAACAAACATGGATACAAAATAAAGCAAGCAAGAGGCATAGAACCTCATGAGCCCCTGTGACTGCAGGGGCTCATGAGGTTCTATGCCTCTTGCAGTTGTGTGGTTCTGGCTGGCTATCCAACAAACATGGATACAAAATAATGCAAGCAAGAGGCATAGAACCTCATGAGGCATCACGACTACAGGGGCTCGTCAGGTTCTATGCCTCTTGCAGGTGGGTGGTTCTGGCTGTGTCCTCCTGGCAGTGGGGGGGGGGGGGGGGGGGGGGGGGGGGAGGGGGTTAAACCTTGGCACAGCGCAACTTTTTAATTGATCAAAGCTATCGCATTTTTAAAGTGCGTAGCTGTATGTCCTGTTACAACACATGATTGATATATGTCATGCTGGTTTGTGATTTGGGGGCAATCAGCATCAAGCAGTTGTCAGAAATCATGGACCAGTGCATGTGATAAACATAATGTGGAGATATGTATCAGCCTTCAGCCTTTGTATACCAATTTACAACATTTGCTTTCGCTTGAGTGCTACCCTTACTTTTCATATTGACATGGTCCTTGTACATACTGTGGAGAGAGAAAAAATCGGCCATGTTTGATTATCTTTCTTCTTGTGCTAGTTGTAGTTTGTGAGCTTGGTTTGCATGTGTACTGCACATTGAAGGCGGTAAAGCCGACGGTCGACCACTACGGTGTTGGGTGTTTTTTTCATTACAATGAATTTTCGAAGGCATACTGAGTGTGTGTGGCAATGTGTTCGCTTTGTCCAAGCATCACCACAAATCATGCTAATACTGTAGCTGTGAGTTTGAGCAATACTAGTCCAGAATACATGGCTAGTAACTTTTTTCTTTGGATGTAGAAAAGTAATCCTCTTGTGCATGCAGACTTTAGTACTGTTCACAGTACAGGCGGCTGCATGCACAAGAAGGTGATGGTCCAGCACACCCATAGTGTACAATTTACATACAAAGCTGTAAAAAAAGAAGAAAAAAAAACAACTAGGGGCCAGTTGCATGAGTAGGCTTAATCCTGCCAAAGCCACTTAACAAAGTGCTCCGCTGTAGCGGAGCACCTTGCTAAGTTGCTTGTGCAGGATTAAACTTAGTGGCTTTGGCAGGATTTAAGCTTACTTATGTGACCGAGGCCAGGCTTTTTTTCTTATGTGATGGTAATTTGTGCCTCAAAAATTGTTACTCTGGGAAGGGGCACAGTTTTATCTTTTGTTTTTGGAGGAGCTGCATGTAGTGTTTGAATTGGATTCAGATCTTGTGGCACTTCTAATGGCATCATTTTGGCAAATTATATGTTTCCAGCCATCATGATGTGTGTAAATAATATTGTTACCTCTTGATCATTCTTGCACAAAAAACTTTAGTGTATGCACGCCTGTTACAGTGTGTGTGCTTTTGTTCTGGCTGTGCTCTGTGCGAATACACTTTAATCTTCCTTAACCCTTGACCTCTCGTGCATGCTGCAACTGATGCTGTCTACAATGCCAGTAGTTACATGCACTGGAGGGGTAATATTGATTGAAAGAAGTTAGTCGTTCCCTTTTAGATCCTAGAAGTGGCTATTTAGCTTTTCGTGTTGTCTCTTCTTTGAACTTTGCTGGTTGTAAGCTCTGAAGATGATGAAACAATGTCTGATTTTGAATGTAACTTGTACCTTTGTAGCCACCATTTCTGTGTATTTCTAAAAGACACAGAAATAATTCAGTGTTTAAACTGGAGTGAAAAGAGATATAAATATATTCATTACTGTAATCTGGTGAGCCCTAGCCCAACAGTTTTACAAGGGCTCAGACGTTTGACACTTGAATAAGAATACTTTTGAGAGCTGCTGTAATCTAGCTTATATTGTTACGTTCTGTTACTTTACCTGTAATTTCCCACATTACCTACAGAGTTCATATCAACAAAAACATTTTTCTTCTTTTCTGTACTTAACCCCAAAGGCATGTACAGTATACCTTCTTTTTTTAGGATTTTGATTTGTTCTCATGAGAAGGACCAGTTTGGATCAGCTACTTTTTGTCTCAGCTTTTTATATAGCACCCCTCATGCAGACCTAAAAAAAAACTGAGTTTAGCTTCTGTTCTTGTTAAAAGCTTTAAAAAAAAAAAAAAAAAAAAGGGCTTCTGCAAATTTGTTCGCTGCAGTTTGGAGAGTGTGAGCATCTGTATTTTCGCAATATTTGTAATTGTTCGGTCAGATCAGCTTTAGTTCTTGAGTTATTGATCTCAGTTGTATACTTAACTTCTGTATTAGTTCCGTGTTATGAGATCTTTGGCTTCTTTGTTGATAATGAATGCCCACTTTACAGACTTACAGAGTTCAACATTATATTTTTATGACTTGCTTCAAACTGTACTAACCCCTCTTGTGCTTGCAGGCACTGGTACTGTGTACAGTAACAGTGGCTGCACATTAAGGAGGTTAACCTGTGCACAAAAAGAGACATTAGTGGCGAGCTGTGCTGTAATGGCAGCAGTGTGTATGTGTACCTGTTCCGTCTTAGAGGTGGACACTTTCCTCTCCGCCCTTTATGTGGAGGTTATATATCACGCTTGGTACAGATCATAGAGTTTTGAAATGTGTAGCTTTACAGAGTGCTTGAGAGTAGCGTTTCAGAATTCTTTTGAGGTTACCTGTAAGTAACTGGTACGATTGGTTTGCGGGTCGATATCGGACAGGGTAGTTCTTGAATCCAGCATGTTTCTTACTCCTAAGTTGGATATGCAGTCATGTGCTTAACCCTTTTCTTCCTGATACACTATTGCAAGAAATATGACTATAATAGTTCAAGAGTGGTGCCAGAATAGCTTGGCGCCTGAGGCGCCAAGCTATTCTGCACCACTCTTGCACTAAAATGGTTGATGTGTTTCCTGATCTGTTATGTATACGTAGTTGTCATAGGACCATAAGCTTCTTTTTTTTAAATCAGCCTGACAATGTAATTGGTTAAACCAAAGTAACACCTTCAGTTGAGGAGCAGCTGGAGCGATCGGCAAAGATGCGCGAATATCAGTGTTCATGTAAATCAGCATCTACAGATGGAATGCAATCAGATCAGACTGTTTTACCAATTCTCAAGAGCAGCTGTACTGTATGGGGAGTTTCTTCTCTAGCTGTAAGTGTTAAGAAGATAAGAAATTCCATACAAAGCGTGTTTCTTTCTTGGGAATTCCTTTGCAGTTTGCACGCTTCGCAGTCACCTTGTGGGCGTGGTCTGAAAGGCATGCTTGTGCCGATTGTGCAGTAAAAGTCCTTTGGACCAACATCAGCCTGTTGGCCAATGCACTGGGAATAGTCCAGCTAAGGCCGACATTGGCCACACAGGTCAGTTGCATGAGTGAGCTTAGTCCTACACCAGTCGCTAAGCAAGGTGCTCCGCTATAGCGGAGTATCTTGCTTAGTGGCTGGCGCAGGACTAGGCTCACTCATGCAACTGGCTCCCGGACCTTTGGTCTACCAGTTGCTTACAATAACACTTCAGCAGCACAAACCACAAGAGGTGTCTCAACCCTGATGGCTGAAGGGTAATGCCATATAATTTGTGCACCTCAAGCTGACCAGGTACTAACCTTCACTCATCATGCTCGAGCAGTCTTCTTTGTCAACTCTTTTGTTGTTCGATGTTCAATCAAAGCAAGTAACTGTGTATCGATCCTGTTTAACCCATATCATATTGAGGCTAAAAGCTTCAAATTTGTACACTGCCATATGCAAGCTACATTAATAGTACTTACAGATAAGGATATAGACCAATGGCTTTAGTTCAAGGGTGGTGCCAGAATAGCTTGGCGTCTAGAGGCGCCAAGCTATTCTGGCACTACCCTTGAACTATTTTAGTCAAACTTATTTCACACACTGGTGTATTCTGAATGATAAGGGTTAAAATTATTGATGGAATGTGGCATTTCTTTCTTCAGAAAAAAAAATTGATTCTACCTTTACAATAATGATGTTTGCAGTATAGATTGTGTGGCATGTTGTTCTCCATGTGAATATATATTATAATCTGAAATGGGATAAGTAACGATCTAAGTGTACTAAACTTGTGTGTTTACTTACACCACTGTTATCAGTGCACACTTTAGTTTAATAGGAAACTGTCTCACAGCTGACAAAAGTCAGCCGTGAGACAGTTTCATGTTAAAGTAAATTGGTGCACCTCTTCAGTTTCTTTGATACGTAGTGTCAACCTTTATCAAAACAAAACAAAAAATGTGTAGAACTATGACAGAGCTGGTCTGTGATATGAAGGACTGTAATTTGTGTGGAGTTAATCAGTGCATGGGTACTCTGCTCAAGGTGTGTAGTAACCCTAGCTAATGTAGGTCACGTTTTGTATCACTGCACGACACAGTAATGAAGCATTCCGGAGTTTCAGAACCGTAGACATATTTTTCTTTGACGCCCCCTACCCCCATTTTGTCGTGTTCATATTTGGTGTACATATTTTGGAGTGTTATTTCTAAGGTTGGAGTTGGGCTGGAACAGCTCTTCTGCAGACAGTATTGTCTTTTAGAAATGGTTGTTCCAGCACTTTTTTTTCTCTTTTTCTTTGCATGTTTCTAAGGGTGCGGCAGCCATTTTCCAGGTTGCTCTGTTAAGCTCAGGTCACTTTCAAAGGCTGAAAAATTACCAGAATTACAATGTAACAGTACCATGTACAGTTAGATTGCTTATCTCTTTTTCTGTATCATAATGGTGATTCCTACAGGAAGGAATTCAACAAAAAGTGCTACCGACAACCAAAGGATCACTTCCAGCAGTTTGTAACAAAAGAGCATGAAATAACCTAGGGTCAGTTGAAAGTAGCATTGTGACAGCCAGTAGCTGCCAACTGTAGACCTACAGTGTTATGGAAGTAACGCAGTTAGGTCTGTAGCAGGAAATCACTGGCTAGAAAATAAATTCAGTTAATTCCTTAGACACAAAGCTGGTGCTTGTGATGCATTTACTCCTAACAAGCAGTCCACATTTTGCAAAAAGTACATGAGTCGGCTGCATTAAGCTAAATAAAATAACTGTTGTGTTGCCATCAAGATGGCGCACTCTTTGTCCTGTGAATTTCCTGTGCATACATTTATGTCTTTTGATTTAGTAAGAGATATTCTTTATGTACCCTTTGTACATGTTATGGTAGCTTTGTTTTGAAAGAATTATCACTATTTTCGAGCTAATTTGATTGTGAAATGACTCTAGCAGAGAGACATGATGAAAATGTTAGGACTGCTGCACCATTATAACTAATTAGCTTTGTAGTCCATGTGTGTAGTTGGAAGCGGTATATGGACATTTAATCGTCATATTCTCTAAATATATTACTGTTGCTTGCATTAAAAAAAAAGTGGTTATTCTTCAAGCAAGTCATTGTGTTGGTTGTGTTGTGTGTGTGTGGTGCGCATGTGTATGTAAGCGCAATGTCATTTAACACACCAAGCCGTAAAGTTGAAACTTAAAAGTTATCCTGCAAAGACTACTATAGACTACTATATCAAAGTTCAGACTGACTATGATACCGGTAGCTTAACCCTTTGAACCCTGAGTAAATAAGAAGTCTATATACCCTTCAACCCTGACTACTTGAGAAATTTCTGTTGAAAATGGGTGTGCACTGTAAAATATTTGTAAATAATACTTTACAACAGATATCCCCATAAAGGTATATATGTACAGATTTGCCATTGGATGCCGACAGACTGCCGTTTTATGGATTTGACCACACTGTGTCACGTGTCGTAATGCCTGGTGACAAAAATAGTGACAGGTGACAATAAGCTTGAAAAAAAACGTCTTTCGTGCACGACAGGTCGCTGGTACTTAACATACATCACTAAATAGGGTGTCTGTTAGTGTGACACATAAGTGTCCATGCATTTCCAGCATGCCGATACAACGTAAGGCCCCTACCTTGTCACCAGATATCAATGTTTACACCTGCCACTGGTAAGGTATATCCACCGTCTAGACAACATGTAATAAGCGGCATCGAATGATGATCAGTGTGTCTGTGTTGTGTCTCGTACACGATCGGATGGAAGTACCAGTGTTGTAAAGACTATACACATACTACACGTGACCAATGTGTGTCGTTGGTGTCCACAGAGTTACCTACAGGTGCACCAAGGTTTTGCATCAAAAAAACGGAATATCAATTAGAACCTCCGAATTCAGCATTAGAATCAAGCTGTAAGTCATTGCCGTTGTCAGCGCCTCAAACGGCGATCGCTCCAGCTGACACTGCCAACACATGGTTATGCTGCCTCACGGTAGGTAGGCACATGTCCCAATACATCAAAGCTATCTGCTTTTGAAACCATGTCTCCAAACACAAAATTGTATCACTCCGAATATCTACACATCCACTCGCCATTCCAACCGTAATTCCCATGCTAGCGCCGCAAAACTGGCCGCATACCACAGACGAACGTGCATACTGTCAGGCCGTGTACTGAGTGTAAACAGGATGTGTCAGTGTGAAGGGCAAGGTCACCACATGCGCAGCAAGGCTCGCGCGTCACCGGGCGCAGATAATACAAAACACTGGACACCGCTGTAGCAGTTTGCCGGGTTCAACGGTATATGAGGCCGCCAACCGCTACAGCGGTCTGCCGGGTTCAAAGGGTTAAGGGAGGTGCCTGATTAGCTTGGCTCCTGTAGTCGCCAAGCTATTCTGGCACCTTCCTTGAAGTCGGATCAATATAAATCATGATGACATATGTCAGGGGTTAACTCTTTCGAGACGAGCCGCATCTGGATTCGCGGCTTTATGCCTTGAATCCAGATGCAGTACATCTCAAAAGAGTTAATGGGTTTATCACAAATGAAGTACAAAACAAGACCCACAAGTTCATGTGTTACATATTACAGTGCATATACTTTCGAGCATAAAAATGCAACAAATTGCATAGAAATTATATATGTATCAAACTGATTTACTTCTGTCACACAAAGTTGAATAATGCTGTTTGGTTATCAAAGTGTTAGAATGTGCTGATAGTGCAATTTCTGTTTTGGGCATGATGTCAGAGGTCAAAGGACACAGAAAGTGCGTACATCTGGAAAAAAACAAACTTCCTGTGAAGATAGTGTGGACAAAGGCTAATAAACAAAGGCGAAAGCGATAACTCCATAAACATTATTGTTCCTTAACATATATACTAAAGTAACAGATAAGATAAACGCATACTTTCATAATAAAGACATTTGTCACACTCCCAAGTCCTTTTGCATAAAGCCCCACCCGGGTCTGCCCTGGGGGACTTGGGTGGGGTTAACTACTTTTTAGTTCCCAGGGTCACCCTGGTCAGCCCCACAGGGTGGGTTTTTTTCTCTATTCTGGGGCATGTGTTTCTGTCTACCCGAGGTCCATTCACCTGTATTTGCCTTTTTAAAACTCTCCCTACTGTCTGCACTGCCTGTAGCTCTTGATATTGGATGTGTGTTGCTAAATGGTCTTAGCTTTATTTAGGCCCCATGTGTTAGGTTTATTTAATGTATTTGACCGGCTGGCGACATACATTCAATGTTCTGTTTAGTGTTTTTTTCACAAGCAGTGCAGGCACGTCCTGAGAAAGCCTTGTTGCTGTCGGGACGTTAAGCAATGTACAAACAAAACCTTTTGCATAAATACAGTATACTTTTTACACACACACCTGGACAGGTGAAACGCTTGAATGTCATTTCCAACACATACAAAAAACTCAGATGTTATGTTTTTTTTCTTTTTCTAATTGCCCTCTTTAGACTGTAACTCATGGCCATAACTTAGCATCCATGGTTTGATCACAAAATATGTGTACAGTTGCATGTGCTCATTCTATTTTCACAAATACAAGCAGCACGTCTGCAATAAGCATTTATAAGACATCGAGCCCTATAGAGTCGACATTCCCAAACTTTGGAGTTAGTCTCTCTCATTACAGTTAAAGAGACATGGTGACCACAATAGTTCCAGGGTGGTGCCAAAATAACTTGGCGCCTAGAGGTGCCAAGTTATTCTGGCACCACTCCTTGAACTATCAAGGTCAATCTATATGTTGTCATAGTGTGTCAAGACAGGATGGCTTAAAGTTTGAGGATCAAGCCACTGTAAATGTATCTGTCATGATCTATCATACTTGTACACAAATGAACAAATTGCACATTTAAGTTTAAAAGTTAATCTTAGCCATGAAACTGAAAATGATCAGTGTTAGACCGATTTTTATCACACAAGACTTCAGCCAATGTCAAATGGCAGAATAAGCACCACACAATGAACAACACAACAGTTTTTTGGTAGGAAACTATTACTGCTAAATCAGTGGTCACTTCTTGCATACGATCCAAAACTACAAAGCTGTGGGATCATGTCAAAGGCCTTCACAGGGGATACTGCACAAGACTGCAATTATTTTTGCTGACATGAAATAATTCGCTCTCAACCAGTAACATTTTCCCCCCAATCTGGTAGACAAAGAGGAGACTAGCAGACAAGAAGTATGAAATAGGCCTGTACATGTGTAACAAGTTACTATTTGGACAAATGATAGTCTCTCACAAATACACTACATACACTGGAGAACCTGTGTTGAGCAACCACATTTTGGGCATGAAAGAAGAGATCTGAACCCTTATCAAGGAATACAAAAGTGCGTGAAATAAATTTGACTAAAATAGTTCAAGGGTAGTGCCAAAATAGCTTGGCGCCTCTAGGCGCAAGCTATTCTGGCACCACCCTTGAACTAAAGCCATTGGTCTATATCCTTATCTGTAAGTAGTATAATGTAGCTTGCAAATGCATGGGTAGGACCCCCCAAAAAAGTTGAATCCTGCAGCGAAGGTTTTGGGGCACTTTTTAAGTGAAAAAAAATAAATAATTCTTTTCTTTTTTTTTTGAATCCGGAAATCCGGCTGTAGCCGGAAAAGTCCCACCCATGCAAATGGCAGTGTACAAATTTGAAGCTTTTAGCCTCAGTATGCTATGGGTTAAAAGGCAGGTGCTCTCTCAAGGCAAGTCTTGCATTACAAAAAGTGTAGCCTGTCTTTAACCCATTTAGCCCCGAGTCCCTACAGCAGGAGATTAATTGACCACGATAATTCAAGGGTAGTGCCAGATTAGCTTGGCGCCTGAAGGTGCTAAGCTAATCTGGCACTACCCTTGAATTATCATGGTCAATCCACCTCCTGCAACTGGTACATAGTCGTTAAGAAACACAAAATTTGGGAAATACACCAGTGGGGTTAAAAGGGTTAAAAACATCATTTAGGCGGCTACAGCCACCTAAATGATGGTCTTGAACGACAGATGACCTCTCATATGGCAGATCGCTCAAAACAAGTTCTGTTGTATCTTTCCTCAGTGGCACAATCACTCATCTAGCCTGTCGTCTACAGGAGGAAAAGGTTCTCAAGAGCCTCAGATTCAGACAAAAAATCTGCGCATATGACCACCGGTACTGTAAACAGTACAAGTGGCTGCATACACAAGGGTTAAATATACGATTATAATGCAGCCTCACTCCTCTCAACTTGGCACAATTAGTGAACAACACAAATTCTACTCTGCTTTGGCACATCTGCAGTCATCTACTTTCAGGATCATTCTGCATAGAAATTTATTTCTGTAGTTGAGAGTGTGGCTTGAGGAACAGAAGCACAAGTTGAAATCAACATTTTCTATGGTTTCTCAGATCTCCAGTAATGAGGAGCAGCTAATATGAAGCAAAGTAAAATATAAAAAAAAGATAACTTTGTTCAAAACACTTCCCGCAATTTTCAGCTCAAATAACAAAACCCAAACCAAATACAGAAAAGTAAAAATTATGTATAAAAATCTACAAATGTCACACAGAATATTTTACAACACCTTTATCACAGAAAGAGACTTACACTGGATAAGTATAATGTCAAATAAATTGTTCTTCTTCCAGCAGAAACTGTACTCAGTCATACATACTTATTGACATAGATTCTTGATGAGCGTGTGTTGATATACGAAATACATTATACAGTATAATTAGTTTCTGCAAGTGGACCCCTGTGTGCATGGTACACACTCAAAAGTCTACTACTGAGTATGCGTATCGTGCTTGCAAGGATTCACATACAAAAACCATCTTATTGTCTTCTGTTTATCAACCCACTCATTAGGCGCCTATGAGTATGAGCGACAATTTTAAGTTTCATACTACCAGGGGCAACACACAAAAACAATCACAAAGTAAGTTCTTTCATACAGGTAAACACAGGTCTAAAGTACAGATGTTATAATTCATCTGCTCATTGGGCTGCAAAAAAGTAGAGACAGAATTATTTTCTTTCTGAAACCACACAAACAGGGTATGCATGGTACATGTACTTGGCAAAATCCAAAGAATATTACGACATATTTCCCCTCAGAAATGGATGACAGTGTAAAACAAAATAGTATGCCTATACATGTAAGTTATAAACATGTGACAAACACTGTGCACACTTATTGAAGTTCAGCATACTGAAATGTGTTTTCATACACACATCACTCATGCAAATCTCTTGAATACTGCATGAACGCATGCATAGTTAACATACTCCTGCAAAGTGCTCAGTGCACAAAAGAGCCCATCTCATTACCTGGCCAGATTAACCCACAAAAACACCACAGCCACATTTCCCAAATATTGGGGGCGTCACCTAACTACCATGTGCCGGCTGGGGGAGATGTAATGATCATGATAATTCAAGGGTAGTGCCAGATTAGCTTGGCACCTTCAGGCACCAAGTTAATCAGGCACTACCCTTGAATTATGATGGTCAATACATCTCGCTGTAGGACGGAGGGGCTAAATGGATTAACAGCAGTTAGGAGGGCCACTGAGGGCTGAGTTTATGACCAGGTACTGTACTCTTAAGATCTTTACAGGCCATCGTGCACACTCTATAAGATCACAAGAATTCCTAATTCCTAATCTCATCCCTCTGTGGCGGTTTATCAGGGCAGTGTTCTACAGAAGACAAGAGCTAAATTCATGATCACATTAATGATATGTATTGCACTACAATCTCTGGAGATCTGGAAACATGGAGGCCCAGCACTGCACAACAAGCTCCACGACCTCTTTCTCTGCTGCTGGGAAAAAGGAACACTACCAAAGGATATCCGTGATGCAGTCATCATCACCCTGTACAAGAACAAAGGAGAGAAGTCTGCCTGCTCTAATTATCGTGGAATTACCCTGCTGTCCATTGCTGGGAAAATTCTCGCAAGGTTGCTCCTGAATCGGCTGGTACCTGCCATCGCTGAAGACCACCTCCCAGAAGGCCAGTGTGGCTTCAGAGCCAACAGGAGTACCACCAACATGGTCTTTGTGCTGAGACAGCTTCAGGAGAAGTGCCGCGAGCAGAACAAAGGGCTGTACGTAACGTTTGTTGACCTAACAAAAGCGTTTGACACTGTGAGCAGGCAAGGTATGTGGCAGATCCTGGAGTGACTAGGTTGTCCCCCAAAGTTCCTCAAAATGATCGTCCAGCTCCACGAGGACCAGCAAGGTCAGGTCAGACTAAACAGTGACCTCTCAGAACCATTCCCCATTCGCAACAGCGTGAAGCAAGGCTGCATGCTGGCACCGACCCTCTTCACCATCTTCTTCAGCATGATGTTGAAGCAGGCCACAGTGGACCTCGACGATGACGACGCAGTGTACATCAGGTATCGTCTCGATGGCAGCCTGTTCAACCTCAGACGACTGCAGGCCCACACCAAAACCCTAGACCAACTGATTCGTGAGCTGCTCTTTGCTGATGACGCTGCCCTCGTTGCACACACAGAGAGAGCCTTGCAGCGCATTACGTCCTGCTTCACAGATGCCGCCCAGCTCTTTGGACTTGAGGTCAGTCTGAAAAAGACAGAGGTCCTTCATCAGCCGGCACCCACGGAAGAGCATCGCCCTCCCCACATCACCATCGGCGAGTCCGAACTGAAGTCTGTATACCAGTTTACCTACTTTGTCTGCATCATCACGTCAGACGCCAAGCTGGACAAGGAGCTGGACAACAGGCTGGCAAAAGCGAACAGTGCTTTCGGGCGACTATTCAAGCGGGTGTGGCTCAATCAACAGCTGAAAAAAGGCACCAAGATCAGCGTGTACAGAGCTGTCGTCCTCACCACCCTGCTGTACGGTTCCGAGTCCTGGGCCCTCTACCGCAGCCAACTACGACTTCTCGAACGCTTTCACCAGCGCTGCCTGCGTACCATCCTCAGCATTCACTGGAGTGACTATGTCACCAACGTCGAGGTCCTTGAACAGGCGGAAACTGTGAGCATCGAGGCTTTGCTGCTGTGGACACAGCTTCGCTGGGCGGGGCACGTCTCCAGGATGGAGGA
The DNA here is from genome assembly GCA_036245525.1 of Semisulcospira habei. Classification (NCBI taxonomy): domain Eukaryota; kingdom Metazoa; phylum Mollusca; class Gastropoda; family Semisulcospiridae; genus Semisulcospira; species Semisulcospira habei. The sequence continues at coordinate 135,947,989 of BTPG01000008.1, forward strand.
TCATCGCCTACCCAAGATCACTCTGTTCGGCGAGCTCGCCACTGGACACCGAGACAGAGGGGCACCAAAGAAGAGATACAAAGACGGTCTCAAGAAGTCACTTAGTGCCTGCCAAATCGACCACCGCCAGTGGTCTTCGCTTGCTGCGGACCGTGACACCTGGCGCTCCACCATTCACAAGGCAGCCGTCTCCTTTGAGGACTCTCGCAGAGCTAACCTTAAGGACAAGCGGCTCAGAAGAAAAAACAGAGTTGTCTAACTCAGAACCCTGACGAGACCTTCTCCTGCAGCCACTGCGGTCGAACCTGCCTGTCCCGTATTGGCCTCCGCAGCCACGAAAATGCCTGCAGACGACGTGGGCAAGCCCTATAGAATCTTCGTTTACGAAGTCAAGCCAAGAGAGACAATCTCTGACAATTTAAGAAAAACATAGATCACATTTGTATCTCATCAATTTTGATCAACAGCAAACAGACTGAAGTGAGTTTCAATTCTCATTTCCACTAAAGGAAGATGCAAAGCAGCAGTTGTGTTTGCGCTCTGCTGCAAAACCACCTGAGCAATTATGTTTATGTAAAAACAAGTTCCTAAATACTGACATAGGGGCAAACATGCAACTGCAAGCAAAGTATTATATCAAAGGCAAGTTGTCAGACTGAAAGCAAATTGTAATGAAATCATTTTCTTGGGTTTTACAGTTTAGACCAATGGATCTGTAAAACACATTTCCATAAAACATGAATCCTTTGTTAGACTGGATTTCACACATTATGAGATCATCCATACATTTTTACAATACAAAACTTTTCTTCCAACAACCTGTTTTGCATTGGCAACAAAATAATGACACAGATTCACTGTACTGACAACCAGTGGTATCAAAAACAAAATAATTATTACATAGATTTTTTGTACAGACCAAAGTCTGCACTTGTGTCTACAAGATACATTTTGTGAACATCCAGCAGGCCAGCTGGCTGTAGGTGAACTCATAAAACTGTTTACAGGACAAGATCCATCAATACTATGCACAAGCGCACACACACTGAAATGCACAAAACAGACATGAAAATGTGATTTCCTTATGGAGAACTTCAAGAATACATACCCTAAGCACTGAGAAACCCAACAACCGATATCATAGTGACAGAACTAAATGCAAAAGACATGAGATTCACAGCATTAGACTACCTCAAAAAGGAAAGAAATAAGGAATATAAAGTACAAATGATTTCCATGTTTCCAGTCAAAGTGAATTTAATCTTACAATAATGGGATAGTATTCTAAATGTTATGATCACAACAGTTTCTTATTCTGTTCTCAGCTAGTGAGCTATCTGTATACTAAACAGTACACCATACTTCAAGTTCAAACCTGCAGTCAGCATGCTAATGAGGAACACTACAGCAGAGCTCACTGGCTGCAAACCTCTGGGGACAGCAGATCTTCTATTTTCATGACAAAATATTTTGACACTCACTTCACTACGTCAACATTTGCAAGACAAAATACTTTGACGCTGACTGTCTGTAACACATATTATAAGTCCTTTTTAATAATAAAGCATTTCTAAACATTCCTGTGACTGTTGTACTTTGCAGTGTACTTCCCTGCATCATACTCTGCGTTCTAAACACAGCAAATGACTAGATCATATTTAGAGCTGTAATAACCCCCTGCACATGAAGCCATGTACTTAATTAGTGGCTGCATGCACAAGGGGGATAATTTTCAGCACTGTCAACTACTTTGAGACTGCCTGGGTGTTGCTGTCCACATAGTCCACGTACTCTTTGCCGACATAAAGCAGCATGAACCCTGACGCCAGACCAAACATGGCACGCAGCCCAGCCTTCTCTGGCAGCAAAGATTTGCACGTCGCCCAGAACAGGACAGAGCCAAAATTGAAGAGGAAGGATCCAAAGACGCTGTAGAGGATGCGGCGGTTGATTGGCGCCTGGCGGAGGTGAGAGCTGTTGAACAGGTACAGACCAACCCCGATGTGGGCATTGAACCAAAAGCTGTTGGCCACCACCACATTGCGATTGTGAAACACACTGAACAGAAAGACATAAAAGTAAAAACATTAAGTTCAACTTCAATTAACCACTTTGTGCATGTAGTTATCAGACTATCAGTACTATCTACATCAACATTGCTGCATGCGCTAAGTGGTTACGGCTGTACAAAATATAACTAGAGGTTTTTCATCTGGTTGAAAAACTTGAATCCCTTTGATACATCCACGTGAAGAAGGTACAAATAGTGCTTCACTTGCTGAGCTGACAGTGACGCACTCTGACCACTGGATTTTGGAAATGGTTAGAAAAGGTTTCATCAAGACAGTCCAATGCAAAGCCGTTAATCCCTTTGTGCATGCAGCTAATCGTACTGTAAAACAGTACCGACTGCTGCACGTACAGGTATCATACAATTCATAATCCACTGATGCGTTCGGTGCATCGACCTCGAAAGCATACAGACGAAGGACATACCTTGCAAACCAGCAGTGGTTCATGATGTGGAGAGAAAAGTATTCATAACTAATGCTCCCCATGGAAGGTATAATACGAAAGCATATGTCATCTTTAGTAATTTTGAAGCTTGGGAACGACGTCACAAATTTCTTCGTTGGAGAAGTCGCCGGCTCTGAGGAGTCAGCCATGTTTGTTCGTGTGTCTATTCCCACTCCGGCATCACGTTATGGCGGGACTATAAATGTGCATAAAAGTGCGAATAGCCAATGTGCGTAGGCAAGGTTGATGACGTCAGTCTATTTATTGTCTTTAATAACAAAGCGACACCATATTCACTGTACATAGTAATAAACTCTTTTAGTTCAATGAGTTGTATTAGTTCAGATTGTGTGCTCATATATTTTCCTTAGACGCAGTGCTCTTCCTGTATGTTGCTGTGAACTGTGTTAGAGAGTACCTAACCTAAGGGTAGACCACCGACCTCTCTTTGGCAGAAATTGATGGCCTGAAATGTTTTTGTTCTCAGGGAACACACTCAAGATGTGATTTTTGGTATCCTGGGGTTGCTTCTGGCACAATCTTTAACTTTATTCTCATTACTGTCAATAGAGCATGGATTTATGAACGTGAAAACTTGAACAGTGTCTGTGAAAGTGGCAAAATGCGACCTCGATCAAGAAAGCATCGGCGTCGGGATCGTACCGAAGTCAGCTGCTGCATCAAGTATCTTATGTTTGCCTTCAACGTTATATTTTGGGTGAGTTCAGATATTATTTATCTTTTAACAATTGTTGTGTACTTTTATATTTCAAAAAAAGTTATGACATGCCTCACTCATGCAAGTATTTTTGTAACAGTCCTTGCTAAATTTAGATCTTAGGTAACCCATTGGTTTCAGTTTCTAAAGATGAACAATTGAACTTGAAAGATGCAGATCTATAGATGAGGTAGTTTGTGGAAGTATTACCATGTATGTAATTTTTCACTTTTATGTCACATACTATCAGAATTTCATCCATCATGTTGAAGTCCTTACAGGTACTGAGGAAGAACACCATAAACAATTTTATTTAAATATTAATGAAAACAATTATAGCACCAAACCTCAAAAGAGCTTAAAGCGCTTTACAAGTGACAAACACAGCATATCATTTAACTAATAGGTTTATAAAGTTACCTTAGGTTATAAAGTTTATAAAGCTACACACATTAATACTTAAAACAAAAAAAAAAAACCAGCATAGTCAAGCCAATCAAACGCCATACATTCACAGCCTAAAATACACATCATGTATTATTCACTATTAATGCATGCACATATATAATTATGAACATTTAAATATTTATTATTTTAATCACATTATGCTTAAATTTAAAGAAATTCTAATTACTGATTATTCCCATGTTGTACAACTACAAGTTCAGTGTACTTTTTGAAGTGTTTCTTTGTTGAACGAGACTGCATTTTAAAAAGGCATTCTTGAAAGATATAACAGGGTTCGCTGTAGGATTTTTCAAAACTGACACTGACACCAACACAGGGACTACAATGACTATACTTGACACAGATACAGTGTAAAACATAAACAAGAACCATGTTCAACTCCTACGTCTGAGGAAGTACATTTTTATAAATGATCTGACTTCTCCCAGCATGGTGCCAAGAGTTGCCAAGCTGTTCTGGCATCACCTTGAACGATCTTCCACCCCTCCTGTTTCTCTTCCAGTTCAGATCAAAACCGGTCCTCAGGAAATGCTTTCTTGTAGACAAAGATTTTTTTTCACCAGCAGAATTCTAACCGGTCCAGGCAAAATAAAACAAGTCCCTGGGACCGGCAGCTTAAAAAGTTTCTGGTATTCTCTGTTCACAAATTATGGTAAAATACTGGTAATTACCAGTTATCAGGAACAGGTATACAGTTGATGTCAGTTTCTTTTCATTTGTAAAATGGATATTATTTAGCAGCTGCAACATTTTTTTACTGTTAAGAAACATGAAAGTTGTTCTCGACACACACAGATAGAACATACCTGACAGTTTACATATATTGCAGAGTCATAAGAATACCTAAATCAGTAGCTGGAGTGGAAATATTATTAAATTAATCATTGGCCATGTGTGGCCTCACAGGATTCTTCTCTTCTTTTTTTTTGCAAAATGGCCTTGGAAAAAAGGTGCTCTAGTCCAATTCTAATGCTCTGATAATTATTTGTATTAATTACTCTCATTTTAACTGTGGAAGTCACTAAATATTTTATGCTCAATGTACATTTTCAACAGTGACACTGTTAGCTGCAATCTTACCATGATAGTTTCAGTATGGTGCCAAAACTAGCTTGGTGCCAACAGTTGCCAAGCTATTCTGGCACCACCCTTGAACAATCATGGACATTTCAACATCTTGTCAGGGCACTCAGGGATCTCAGAAAGTCGGTCACAGCTGTGCAGGAATGCATTGCCATCTTTATTGATCTGCCTATCTCTGCCAGAGAAAGGGAGAGCTGGGGAGTGGGAGTGAGTAAGAAAGCTGGCCAGCTGGTTTGGGAGTGGTACTGTCCAAACTCTAAAACTACCAATGCCAATTACCATAATTATATATTCCAGTCCTTCAGCAAGCCCCATCTATTGCAAGAAGCATAGATTCTCATGAGCTCCTGCTGTTGTGCCAGCTGAATCATGCTGGGAGAAGTCAGTTCATGTACTTCCTCAGACGTAGGAGTTGAACATCGTTCTTGTTTATGTTTTACACTGTATCTGTGTCAAGTATAGTCATTGTAGTCCCTGTGTTGGTGTAAGTGCTTTTTATGCCCTTGTCTTGAATTCGCACTGCTGGCTTGATGGTTGAGATTCACACTCTTTCTTGGATATCAAGGAAACGGGTCTTGGGCAGTATAGGGAGGTCTGAAAATCAGGGTTATTTTGATCACCTTTCATTATAATATTACAGGAGTTGGACATTCCAGTCATAAAATATGTCATCCTCCCATAAGTATTTTTTGTTCATTTGTTTGTAGTAATAGTAGCAGTGAACTCTCAAGTGGTTAATCAATTTTTACAAAAAAAAACATTATTCAGGTTTTCCTCTTGTAATAATTTAAGGAGTTGAATAATCTGGAACAGTACTCAAATGTGCCAAATTATTTTTTTTTTTTTAATTTTTTATTATCAGAGCTGCTCATGGCTATGATCATTGTTAGAGAATGTGATCATCTTTGAGTGCTGGCTGTCAGGGTGTAGTTTAATGTATACAATTGATTTTCCTCTCACTGATCATGGTCTGATGGCGAAGTTACTGGCTTTCAAACAGTATTTTTCCCGCAAAGGCTAACTGGAAATTAGTTTACTTTGATTGAAACTGTAGTACTGGTACCTTATTATAAATAGCACAATCTTCCAGTTTCATTTGCTTTAGTCCTTAGAATGGTGTCACATGCATGTTGTGTATAATATATAAATAAATTAATTACTAAACACTAGTACCGGTAAGTCGATTGTGAATGTATTTATTTTTCAGCAGAACATTCTTAATTTTACCTTTTAAGCATATTGTCCGTCTTGGGCAACTGCAGTGTTTATGTTTAAGCTTGCTTAGTTACCAGTTACCATTGATACTGGGTAATAAAACAAAAGAAAAATCAGCCATTGTACCATTTCAAAGTCGTTTTTAAGTCCCTTCTATTTTATAGAAGGGACTTTTTAGGATGGGTCGCAGTGGGGTGAATTCAATAGCATGTCCGTAATTAGGTGGGCAGGCCTAAACCTCCGACAACTGAAGTAACAAGATAAAAATTACAACGTGTCTAGTGATGCTAACCTGGCTGCTGAACATACATTTGGTGTGAAGCATCATGTGTGTGTGTGTATGTATGTAAACACAAAAATCTCTGATATTTCTGTTGTACACAAGCTTGAAGCTTGGCAAAATACTTTATTCAAGGGGTGGCTAAGAGAACCCCAGAGCATATATATAATATTGTAAAACATTAAAGACATAAAACTAAAAGACTATTTAGTATTTATAGAAAGTGAGTTGTTCCAGATTAGAGTCCGTAATTTTTGTTGTATTTAACTTGAAATTTTGGATATAGCTAGTTTGAAAAAAGACATTGGACGAGTTCATTAGCCAGCTTTGTGCCCTTTTAACTTCTTCAGTAAAAATTGATTCTTTGCAGAAAGAATTAAAGACATAAAAGAAGCAACTCTGTCACCAGGCAGACATTGATGCAATAACTTAGATAGCAGTCTATGACGTAATTTTCTGTCTGTCCCTCCCTCCCTCCCTCTCTCTCTCTTCTCTTTCAAGCTTTGCTTTCTATACGTAGATATCATTGTTAGTAATGTACCCATTCTACTGCTGTGTATGTATAGTGCTGCTGTGTTGTTGCTTTTTTTTCTTTCTTTTTTTTTCTTTCCCTTTACCATTGCTCCCCCTCCCCCAACACACCGTAGGCGTTCGTCCTATACATGTATTAATGTAATGTAATTGTTGTGTTGTAGATGTAGCAACGGCAGATTTGAAAAATGGCATTGCCTCTGGCATTGTTAATATCTTTACCGTTGACGTTGTAAAATAAAGATTCATTGATTCATTGATTCATTGATTCTCTCTCTCTCTCTCTCTCTCTCTCTCTCTCTCTCTCTCTCTCTCTCTCTCTCTCTCTCTCTCTCTCACACACACACACACACACACACACACACACACACACACACACACACACACACACACACACACACACACACACACATCAGCGTGCTTTCAGTAGAGCATGTAGCTGTATTTAAAATATCACGTAGCTAGGTAAAGTCAACCTGCAGTCACCATTTTCTCAAGTCTTGAAGCAAAAGTGAAACTGGTATCATGTAAAATTTTAAAAAATTACGTAGAAACAAAAAAAATATGTCGTGACAAATGACGTTTTACAAATCAATCACGCGTATCCACCGCGTCCCTTATAGAGTTCACTGACGCATTGGCAGGTCTGTGAGGCTTTTTCAAAAGGAGATATTTCAACATCACAATCAGGTCGAAAACAACAGGTAGAGACCCTTGACGGCGAGGACAGTTCTCATATATTATGGTCAAGAGTACGACTGTGTGTCTAGTGGGTAAAATCTACACCCTCCCTCACAAAACCTGCTACAAAATTATCATAAGTTGTCAGATCAAACTAAGGCATGTTGTAGGGAAATGGGTAAGGTTTCCAGTGATACATAATTTATGGGTGACCACAGGAGAATTTGGGACATTATCACAGTTGTTTTGTGTTTTGACCAAATCTGAATTATAACTTGAGAACAAAGCGTGACACATTTTACACGTATGCTCCATGAAACTCGCATCATAGACAAAAAAGGCGGCACTGATGCAGATGTCAGAGCACGAATCGGTAAAGCCAGAGCAGCCTTTCTCCAGTTGAAAAAAGTGTGGAGTTCCAGAGAGCTGTCACAACACACCAAAGTCCGGATTTTCAACTCCAATGTAAAAGCAGTTCTCCTATATGGAGCAGAGACATGGAGATTGACAAAAACCACAGTCAACAGAGTACAGACCTTCATGAACAGTTGCCTTAGAAGAATTTTGAAAATCCACTGGCCAGAGAAGATCAGCAACGTCAGACTCTGGGAGAGAACAGAGCACATAACAGCAGAGAATGAAATTGGGCGAAGAAGATGGGGATGGATCGGTCACAGTCTGAGAAAGCCAGCTTCCAGTATCACTAGGCAGGCATTGTCATGGAACCCCCAGGGAAAGAGGAAAAGAGGTAGGCCGAGAAACTCCTGGCGTCGAGACCTCCAAGCAGACATCAAGAGACTGGGAACCACCTGGAGTAGAATCGAAGGAGAAGCACAGGACAGGAGTTGCTGGAGGTCTCTCGTCGACGGCCTATACCCGGGTAGGGGTGACAGGCGTAAGTAAGTAAGTCCATGAAACTCAGATTTTCAAAGGCATGCTGCTCTATAATAAATCACTGTCACAAGATGTTTGCAATGTTGGTCTAAATCACCATTGAGTTGATGATTTTCTAGTGTAAGTTGCTTTTGCATAATCCACCATAATATCATTATGAGAGCCTGCTTGAACATAAGTCATAACACGTAAATTTTATCAGCAGAAATCATACTACTAAAAATAACACATTTTAAAAAATGGCCAATTATTAAAACTTATGTGTTATTATGTAGAGTATGTTTTTATAATGCAAGGTGTGTGGTTATTACATGGAAAATCAAATGATCCAGTTTTGAAGATTTATACTCAGAATGGTGTAAATATTGAGTTATGTTCAAACAGTCTAGGCACTCATTTATCTCTACTAATCTGTTGTTTTTGCTGAAGACAACTGGTGTAGTGATTTATATCAAGGTTTTGAAGAGGATGCATGGGTGATGATGAAACAAACCCTGTACAAGGTTTACACTAAATTACAGTATGCATCCAAATTTTGGGTGTATAAAATTGTTATGTTCAAGCAGTCTAGCAAACTTTATAATTATTTTCTTTTCACATATTCTGCAATAAAACTATAGTAGGACTATACTTATTTACTTATTTAGACAAGACCTTGATATGCCCCAAAATACCTTTTTTTTTTTTTTTTTGCTGCTTCCAAGTTTCCTTTGTCGACCTCAGAGGTCTCCCTCCCACGCCGCTCACCCCCCATCAACCCCAGTGTGTTCACCCAGGCCCGCCAGTTGTTCAAGCCAGACTCCCGGCCCCGCTGCATGTCAGGTAGTAGGGGACTCCCTCTGGAGGAAACTCCGCATTACTGCCAAGTCACTTCGGTGGTCTTCCTACTTACGACATTTTTTGCTAGTCACGGGGTCGACGAGTGAGAGCTCCCCCCAGAGGTGGCGAGTCAACCGCTACGTCCTTCCATGCACAGCAGCAGGGTCTGGCCGAGACAAACGCGCACCTAGGGCTCCTGGAGGACCGGGCTGAGGTCACCATGAGTCGGAGACTTGAGGGGTCAGGGACCTGCAATAGCGTTTTTTTTATTTTACATGATGATGAGGATGATACGATGATACCATGGTGGTCCATGTGGTTAGGGACTGCGTGACAGGGCCGCATTCCACGCTTCCTGTCATATAGATAAATATCCTGGTATTAACCAGGCCCGGGATTTGCGGACACCTGCGGTGCCAGCCGTGTAATCATCCACACCTTGCGATGCGTCATAATCCGGGTAACACCCCCAAAGTCGCACCCGTGAAGTGGGTGAATCTCGGCTGCGTGGCATCAGCCTTCCCATTGGGTCCATAGCACACCCGCTCTGGGTAGGAGCCGACCCAGGTAGGAAAAGTCCCGCTTGACTCGGCTGGGATTCAAACCCGGATCTCCCGGCCGCCAGTCCAACGCGCTAATCACTGGGCTACAGGGGCCGGTGCCCCAAAATACCTAATTTTGTTCAGTTGAAGTAATTTTATTGTATTTTCTTCTGCATGCTGGCATGTAAAGGTTATGTTCAAATCAGTATTCACATTCTATCTATCTATCTATCTATCTAGATCTATATATTATATCTATATCCCGTAGTCTTGCCAACCGTTGGAGCACCACTGATGACTTGGCAACCAGCTCCCGCCATTCCTCTCTGTTCTCTGCCATTCTTAGCGTATCACCCAGCCTCAGTCCTGTCCACTCTGAGATATTGTCCTCCCATCTTTTCCTCTGTCTTCCTCTCCTTCGTCCTCCTTGCGCAGTGCCTTGCAGGATTGTTTTGGCAAGCCCTGCTGAACGCGTGATATGCCCATACCACTCCAGTTTGCGTTTTTTCATAATGGCTAATAGGTCTTCATAGGGCCCGATGGCTTGCCTGATTCTGTTTCCCACTTCATCGTTCGTGATGTGATCTCTGTATGAAATGCCAAGCAGCCTTTGAAAACATCTCATTTCAGTGGCTTGTAGGTCTGCTGTGAGGGTCCATGACTCACAGGCATACAAAAACACTGAGATGACTAAGGAGTGCATCAGTCTGATCTTGGAGCAGAGTGTGATGTTTCTGTCCTTCCATATGGTCTTCAATCTTGTCAGTGCTGCTGTTGTCTGCGCAATCCTGGACAGTATTTCTGGTTTTGATCCCTCATCTGTCACAATGGCTCCTAAGTATTTGTATTTATTAAACTGTTTCCAGTTTTTGGCTTCCAATCATGACGTCAGTGCCAATGCCACTGGTGTTATTTGTCATCAGTTTGGTCTTCTCTGCACTAATTTCCATACCATGCAATGGCTGTACTGTCTAGCTTTTCCACCAGCTGAGCTAGCTCCTTCTCTGTTCCTGCAAGACCATCAATGTCGCCCGCAAAGCGCAAGTTCACCTACTCTTTTCAACATCTTCCTGGAAAGAATCATGACAGACGCTCTGAAAGATCATAAAAGAACTGTCAGTATTGGAGGCAGAATAATCACGAACTTGCACTTTGCGGACGACATTGATGGCCTTGCAGGAACAGAATCAATGAATCAATGAAACTTTATTTTACAACGGTTTAGGCATTGACATCGTCATCGACACAGCCATTTTACAAACCTGCCGTTGCTAACAACTACAAGACTAACTACAAATATACATACATATAAGTAAACATAATACTTGCAAAGAGATGACAACACTATTCACATAGACAGACATATTCATAGACTCACAGACACCCCCCACCCCACCCACCCCCCTTCACACATAGAGCTAAGTAGTCCAAATGATAGATGAAAAGGATAACAGACTTAATTGGGAATAAATTGGACCCAGCATAAAAAGAAACATATAATACAAGTGGTTAAGTCATCCCTACGAGTGATCCACAAAATATTTGCAGATACCCTTTTTAAAACAGGCTAGCGAGGAGGCGGATTTTACATGGTCGGGAAGGGCATTCCAGATAAGTGCCCCTGAGAAGGATAAGCTAGTTTTATATAGATCGATCCTTGGTTTTGGGACTATGAAAAGCTTTCTGATGTTTCCAAGCTTGGACTCAGACTTACGGAACAAAGTGGAGATGTACTCAGGTGTTTTGCGTTTCCACACTTTGAACATAAAGATTGCTTTGTTATATTTAAAATGATCTTGAAGTGGCAGGAGACCTGCTTTTGAGAGCTTTTCTTCAGTGCTTAGGTGTGGATCAGGGCAGATTATTTTGGCCGCTCGTCTGTGTAGGGAATTGAGTCTCTTTAAATGGACCTCACTACACCCATCCCATACCGATGATGCGTAATAAGAACGTATGTGAGCGTTATAAAATAGTTTACGGGTATCTGAATCAGTATAATATTTCAGTTTTGATAACATAAAGAGATTTTTGGCTACTATTTTGCATAAGGCGTCTGTATGAGCTTGCCATTTTAGCTGACTGTCGATTGTAATCCCCAGTACTCGATGTTCATTTACCTGTTCTACCTGACTACCTTTAAGTGAAAGGTTAAGTAATAGAGGCATTATCTGCTGTTTTTGGCGCGTGGCGGCTACCATCGATTTCGTTTTGGCTGGATGAACAACCATAGAATTGTTTATACACCAAGCTGATACTTCATGAAGACTTTGTTGTAGGTTGTCGGAAATTACCTGTATATCTTTACTAGTAGTATGAACTGAGGTGTCGTCAGCAAAAAGGTCGCATTGTACATCTTGGCAAGTAATATGTAGAGGCAAATCATTGATAAATAAGCAAAACAGTAGAGGGCCCAGTACAGACCCTTGGGGCACACCGAAGCTTACATCTTTGAAAGAGGAGTATGAGCCATGAACAAGAACCTTTTGTTTTCTTTTAGTAAGGTAAGATGTGAAAAAAGCAACTGCGTCTCCGTTATTGAGGTATGTGTGAAGCTTAGCAGTCAGAATAGTATGGTTAATCAGATCAAAAGCATTCTTAAAATCCAGATAGACTACTCCTGTTAACTGTGACTTATTCATACCCTTGAGCCATGTGTCAACAAGGCGTGTAAGTGCTGTGTGGCATGAATGCAGAGAAGCAGCTAGCTCAGCTGTATGCACATTATTTTTGTTAAAGGATATATATTTTGTTGCAAATCATATACCAGATGATACCAACACATAAAAATAACACATTTGATACTCTTATTAACAATTTTTCCTCATGAACATGTATATTAACTTGTCACAACTTTGTGGGATATAAAGTTACGTTCAAACATTTATCAACTAAATCACAAGAATCACTTTATATTTTTAAAAAAAACTACCAACAGCTGAAAAGATGCTGTTTAATTTTTTATAATAATAAAGCATGTGACACATTTTAGATAAACATTTCTTCGTATTTCGTTTGTACATGAACTTTACACCGTCAGTACACCATATGCACTGTGTAAAGTTATGAAAAAACAACAATTTCATTTCTTTGACCGTCCTGCAATGAAGTAGGTAAGATAACCAGATAAATCTATAAAATATGAATTTGAAGACCTATAAAATTTTAGTGACTGCAAAACAAAGATAATGTCACACTCACAGCTAGTCCTCATGAACATAACTCTACATTGTGTCATGTTGCGTTCATGCAACGATGATTGCATTTCCTGTTGTGCATTGAAATTTGTGCAGTAACCTTTATGCATGCAGTATCTTAATACTTTATCATTACAAACAGCTTTCAAATCTGCATTTCATAACTCAGCACCTTTACTTTTGTGCTTTGAAATGGTCCTGTGTCGTCATGTTATGTTCAAACACGCCATTTCGTTATTTTGTACCTTTCTATTTCATGTTTTTGTCATGAAATCATGTTAGTGCAAATGTCATTTATCTTTTGTTCACTACAGGCAATCAATAAATTTCTAAATAATTCTACTTGTCAAGTTACAAGGCAAATGTGTGAATGTGACCATGTAAAGTTATGTTCATGCATCCTGTTTTCTGTCTTCTTGCTACTGTTTTTTAAATGTAATTATGATGGACTAACAAATGCAATTTTACCAGCACAGTATGCACACTGCTTATAGGTGAAAGCAGGCTCGATGATAGTATCTTCTTTAGAGACTTTTGTTGAGTTGTGCGCGTGCGTAAGCATTACCATATCCGCCCCGCCCTTGAAAAACTCCCTTGGCTGCCCGTACAAGAACGCATTCTGTAAAACTGTCCTGCATGTGCTTCAACTCTATCAGCCTGACTTCCCCTGCTTATATCTCTGACTTACTCCATCTGTATACTCCATCTCGCACCCTCCACTCTTCCTCTGACACGCATAAATTTTGCCGTCCCAATTTCAAATGTAAAACACGTGGCGATCGTGCCTTCTCCCATTTTGGCCCCGCCACTTGGAACAGCCTCCCCACCCCAGTCCGTAATTGTCAAACGCTCTCCTCATTTAAATCACTTCTCAAAACCCACCGCAACGCTGCCTTTCATTAGTTCATTTCCCCAGCCATGCACAATTCATCACCACGGTCACGTGTATGTGTGTGTGCGTGCGTATGTTGTGTGTGTGTGCGTGTTAGTTGTTAGCCTTTTCATTGTATCAGCACTTAGAGCTACTTTTAGAATAAGCGCTTAACAAATCTCCTTTATTATTATTATTATTATTATTATTAATCTTAAGATTGTTCCTGTGTGCAAGTCAGAAGATGTAAAGTTATGTACAAAGACATGAAAAATTGCAACAGCCCTTTTTAAAAATCACATAAACATCACTGATAGTGATATAATGGCTGTGCTTGTTAGTGGGGTTGGTATGCATACTTATTTTTTCCCAAGAGTTTGTGATTTGCCCTTGTGAGACCAAAACTATTTTTTGTGAAGGTGTAAAGTTAAGTTTAATCTTGTAAATGAATTTGTGCCAAAACTTGGCCCAGTTTGTAAAAATGGGCTTATTTTCTATTTGGAATAGTTGACAGCAGACAAAAGTCATCTAGTGAAGTCATTTTTAGCTTACAGAAGCTGTATTTCATTGCACGAGATAAAAAGTGTGAATAACATTGCAGTAAAGTTGTAATTAACAACTTTGTCAGTATTCAGAACTATGTAAACATTATTTTTTCAATTGGCTTTTGCATTTAAATTAAATTAGAGACTTGTTTCTGTGCATTTAGCATAACATTTTAAAATTAGTCCTTCAGGTAGAATACAAAATTAGCGACTTTTGGAAATTATGGTGTAAAGTTATGTTCGAACAGTTTTTATGGCGTAAAAGGTTGCATTTTCCACTAACACACTTTATTTATAGATACCATTTATTCTGGATGAGGAACATACGTTGAAACATACAAATGCAAGAAATTGTTTACAGATTGTGTTTGTTGTGAAGTGTTAAATGTGTGATATGTTGTTAATGTTATGTTGAAACTTTAAACTTCAAAGTTCAATAACAAGCAAACTGCAAATAACGTAAAAATTGTACTTAGTGTTAATGTTTATGTATGCAAAGGTACATCAGATTTATATATGAAATATTAAATTTATTTTGCTTTTGAAAATGCAGGGTGCTTGTCACACCTTTTGGACACTCGGTCGTACTTTTGACCATATGAAGAGACTTTGTGGGTTATGGTTCATCCCATCTTGTTATATAATATCACATGATGTTGTCTCCACAGTTGGTTGGTGGTGCTTTGCTGGCAGTCGGACTGTGGGCATGGGCAGAAAAAGACACACTGGCCAACTTCAGCAAACTGACCAACATTGCCCTGGACCCTGCCCTTCTTTTCATCATCATTGGCCTTACCATGTTCGTCATCGGCTTTGCTGGCTGTGTTGGTTCTCTCAGGGAAAACACGTGTCTCCTACTCTTTGTAAGTGTTATCTTGTAACCACCTTGTGCATGCAACCACTTGTATGGTAGCTGCATGCATAGGAGGGCTAATATTGGGTTAGTTTAGTTGTGTACTTCCTGTATTTCCAGCTCTAAATAGTTCAAATTTGTGAGCAAGAAAATGTCCTGTGCCAGAGCTTTTAAGAATTTTGCGCCCACATTGTGCTCGCTAACACAGAACAAGCATGCTCACCAGCGTGGATGTCAGGTGCACATCATGATCATGATGGTATGTGAAGATGAACCTTATTGCTTCAAAGCCCTAAGATACAAAATCACAGACAGACGCATAAAAGAAAACACTGCTAGGCACTCACTACATACAAATTGCAAGATATCATGATATGGATGGACAGTGCTACTTATACACTGTACTCTTAGAGATCACTGCTTTAGGGGATTTAGCACAGTATAAATACTCTTTATTACATTATTATTATACTGAGATGACAGGAGAGGCACACAGCTCAGTAAGTACTACAGTTAAACAAGTGCCAGGCATGATTCTTGAGCTAGCACTGCTAGAATGATTCTTGAGCTAGTATTGCTAGCTCAAGAATCGTGCTTGGGCACTTGTTTAACTGTAGTGTTTAATGAGCTGGGTGCCTTTCCATTCATCTTGGTAATGGTATAGTATTAACCCATATCTTACTGAGGCTAAAACTTCAAATTTGTACACTGCCATATAATGCAAGCTACATTTCAGTACTTACAGATAGATCAATGGCTTTAGTTCAAGGGTGGTGACAGAATAGCTTGGTGCCTAGAGGTGCCAAGCTATTCTGGCACTCCCTTGAACTATTTTAGTCCAACTTATTTCACACACTGGTGTATTCCAAATGATAAGGGTTAATACAGAGTATTTATGCTGCACTAAATCCCCAAATGCAGTAAAGTTCACATATAACCAATCACGCCCGTTGATCTGTCAGCTGTGGGTATTATATCAGTCTTTAATTTGTGCTGTAAGTGAAAATGCAATGCTGCAAGAGTAAATTATTTGTGTTTATGTGGTTGATTGTGCATACTCATTACATCACATTTTTTCAGTCACAATGTAGATTTTGTGTGACTAAATAAAAGTAATTTTATTACAGAACATACAAGGAATGACAAGGAAACTTTCACCCAAAAGAATTCACCACATTTGTGGACACAAAACGTGCTTCACGTCCAGATTTTTTGTTTGTTCAAAGCATCTTTTTTTTTTCTTTTTTTCTTTTTTTTGGGGGGAGAGGGGGGGGGGGATGTTGTACTGTGCACCAAGCTAATCAGGCACCATTCTTGAGTTTTCTAGTCTGTATTTCAGCTTTGTTCTCATCCCATTCTTGTCTGTGATTCATCCCAGTTATTGATAGTTTCCCAGGGAAAATGCGTCACAAACAGGCAGGCAGCTTGAACGCTATTGTAAGCAACAACCTCTGACATTTTGCAAACTTTTCTGATGGCTTGGAGCTATTATTCAACAAGTATTGCTACTGCTGATAATGACACTAGACAGATAATGCAAAAGCACATCTCTCAACATTTGCCTCATTTTTCTCCTAATCACACACACACACACACACACACAGCACACACACACACACAGCACACACACACACACACACACACACACACACACACACACACACACACACACACACACACACACACACACCTGCATTCCTAGCATTTTTCAGCTTGTTTGACTGAATTATTAATTGTGATAATAATTTGTGGCACCTGAAGCACAAGTGGTATTGTATTATCACACATGCTTAGACAGCAATGTGTACACAGTTTTCTGCAGCTTGCCATATATCATTTTAAAAATCTAATAATACCCTGATCTGTTCCTCCATCTGAGGAAGTAAATTACAAAATAGAGCTGACAGCAATCAGCCCAGATTGTTCAGTCTTACTTCTGGCATGTGGCACATGACAATCTATGCTGTTTTAAATTCTAGGAATCTAAAGCCTCTTTAACAATTCTACCCAGGACCGAAATCCCCAGATTTTGAAGCTGCCCTCTGAAGGACTGTATTACAATTCTAGAGACAGATCGAGCATGATAGTTCAAGGGTGGTGCCAGAATAGCTTGGCGCCTATGGGCGCCAAGCTATTCTGGCACCACCCTTGAACTATCATGCTCGATCCATGTCTTGCTGTGATGTGTCGGGGCTGAATGAGTTAAGAAAGAAGGTGGGACTGATTAGTTCGGAACAGTTCTTTTTTTGTTAAGTTGCAGTTCAAAGCCCGATGCTTAGACCATCTCCTCCACCAGAGAATGTAAGCCACTGACGCTAGTGACAGGGACCAATTTCTGTTAGCAAGAGGCATAGATTGTCATGTGCGCTTGCAGCACTTGCTTCAGGGGCACATGACAGTCAATGCCTCATGCAAGAAATCAAATGCATCTGTCCAGCTACTTTATCAACATTGCTGCAAACTGGTTGTCTCCCGCGATTCGTTGCCGCAGCGGCAACGAATCGACGGAGACAACCAGTTTGACATGTACTGTGTAAGAGCACCAGAAACTCGATGCCTCTTTCAGACCTCGAAGGTGCTTTGTGATGGACTGATTTGTTGGGATCAGTGTCGTTTTGAGGTGGCAATCACACTGCCGATAGTTTAGCTAACACAGGGACAGGCTTTTGGCTAGCAGCAGGGAAGAGCAAATTTACACAATCTTCTGCCTGTTCCTATGAAAGAGAACTTGGTGGTTAGCATGTTGAGGGAATCTGCCAAGGGCTTCACATAGACAAACACAAGTCTCTGTGTGCCTTTTGTGTGGAGATCAGCTGGGGTTGTTTTTTTCGACACACAAGTGCATGCATGTAAAGTGCATGTAAACGCAAAAACTCAGTGCAGGAGTCCAAGCACCCATGCATAGATCTGCACTTGTGTGCAAATGCAGATGCATACAATTACAAATACACTTGATCATACATGAAATACCTCGCACACATACACACACACAAAATTTAAGGGAAATTAGGTGGGAGCATGAATGGTTGTATCTCACACGTTTACACTGGTAACGGGGTGTGGCATTTGCAGCGCTATTAGTTTTGGGGATCAAGGACTTAGCCTGCTGTAATGTGGGGCTTGCTTTTCTTGTTTCAGTTTATGATCACCTTGGGCATTATATTCTTCTTGGAGCTGTTGCTTGGTATCCTGGGCTTTGTGTATAAAGACTGGGTAAGTGGATCATTCAGAAAACTTTATTATCCCATGGCAGGGACATTTTTCTTTTTATCCGAGATACATAAATGTGTCCCATTTGCCAGCAGTCACATGATATTCATACACAGTTACAAGTACTTGTACCATTGCCTATTGACACACTCATTTTCTGTTCTTACTCAGATTCAACCTGTCGGCACAATGCTGCAAAGAGATCCATTTTGTTACAAAATGATCTCTTTGCAAAGAAGTACCCAACGGAGAAAGAAACACACTTACAAAAGACGGGTACAACACCATTTATTAATATTTCGGGTAAATACCCTTTGTCAAAATAGATAAACAAACAAACAGAGAGATTAGCCGCTACTTATCTTCATTCGGATTAGCCGCTACTTATCTTCATTCGCAGAAGGAATGTGGCAACTGAAGGAGGTGACGTAAAATAAAAGAAAAGGAAGAACAAAAGTGCGGAGAAAAAGAGTAAAAAAATGGACGGTCGAACAGAAAAAATCATAAGAGAGAGAAACTTTGGAGCGAGAGAAATCGGAACATGAGAGAGACACAGGAGTGTCGTGTGCTGAAGCATGCGCATGCATGCGAGCCGAGCAGAAAGTAAATGTGTGTATGTGAGGCCAGAGAAAGAGAGAAAAAAAGTGGTCAGGTTGTATAGACGATCTGTATTTGTAAGGATAGGAACTGAGTGAATTGCATTCATCGCAAACAGAATACGTACAGAAATAGTCAGTAGTTCTCAATGTTTCCTGACAGTACTAAATGTGAGCATTGTTGTTTCAGTGTTTTTACTTGTTATTCTGTTGAGTTAACCCTTTGACTCCCAGAACTAAATGACTTCCATTCCATAAGTGGATGCCATTTAGTTCTGGGAACCAAGGGGTTATTTTTTTCCATTGCAATTACATGTTGACTCGAGAATCACTACTTTTTGTTTTGCGTACATGTTTTATTTCTAAAATATGATCAAGAAAAAGTTTAGGTATTTTGAGTTTTTTATGACTAGACAAATAATACCGTACTCTGTACTCTGTGCTTTGTTTTCTCAGGTTCGAGACCAGATACAGAGTCAAGTGAAGAACATGATTGTGAACTACAGAGACGATGCAGATTTGCAGAATTTAGTCGACTGGGTACAGCAGGACTGGGTAAGTTTTCATTTTAAAAAATACAGCAAGTACAATTGCGTGTGCAACATTGTTAAATATGGCATTTTCTGTGAGCTGGCATTTGAGAGCTAGCAATACCCAACCATTATCATTGGTAACAGAAGTCACTGCTAACACAAGCTCATTCTTTTGCATTTTTTGTTGGATATTCAGACTACTGGCATATTTAGTCAGGAAAGCATTATGACATGTATAATCTGTAATGGGCCTGTTGTTACCTCCCCTGGCTTGCATTGGATAGACAGTGCTCTGGACACCCAGCTGAATAGACCCTTTAGATACATGTTTGGTGATTTCCATTGACATGCTAGGTACTTTGTGCTTAACACTTTGCATGTCAGTAGTGGTTTTAGTCATGGTGGTTCCTGCAGGAATCATTTTGACTAAAACAACTGCTGACACACAAAGGGTTAAAATATTTAGCCTTTACTTTGAAATTCCCAGAGTTGGGAGTGATCTTTTGAGGCACCAAGTGGTTCTGGCACCACCCTTAAATCTGCTGTTGTCATTTATTGACGCAGAATGGGTTAGCCCTTATATTGAGTCTAAAAGCTTTAAATTTTTACACTGCCATATGCAAGCGACATTATAGTACTTACAGATAAGGATATAGACCAGTGGCTTTAGTTCAAGGGTGGTGCCAGAATAGCTTGGCGCCTAGGGGCGCCAAGCTGCTCTGGCACTACCCTTGAACTATTTTAGTCAAACTTACTTCACACACTGGTGTATTCCGAATGATAACGGTTAAAGTAGTAAGTGTTAAGTGACTAGCAGATGAGTTTTAACCCTCTTGTGCTTGAAGCCGACAGAGAAGGGAACACGCTTAGAAAAGGCAGTTACAGCACAGTTTATTAATTTTTCTCATTTTTTAAAACAGACAAACAAGCAATTACTCAAAGCCGTACCTTTGTGCCAAGCTGTCTGTTTATCAGCCACCATGCACCCTCCGTTCCTCCAGTGAAAAACTTTTTAAAATCCCGAAGCTTAACATGAAAACTGTCAAGGAGCGTTCTTTCACCTTTTTATCGCCAAGTGTGTGGAACTCGCTGCCATTTGAAATGCAGAATCTGCCCACATTGTCACAGTTCAAAGCTCACTTAAAGACTTTTCTTTTCTGTCGGGCATTTAACATTTAGCTCACCTTTAGCTAACTGTTGACTGACTGCCTTTTATTTTGATTCTAGAGGGAAGTGGATGTAAGGTGTTGGGAAGGGATGGGGTGATTTAAAGTAGTGTATAATTGTGCATGTGTCTGAGAGAGAGGGTGTGCTGTTGTGCATGTGCAGTGAGTCCAGTGTTTTCCTGGAGAACAGCACTATACAAGATCTATTTATTATTATTATTATTAAGTACACAATTCACTTGCTACTTGTCAGCAAAGAAGCAAATAATTATAGAAACAGTCAGTAGTTTTCAGTGTTTTGTGACTGTTGCCACTTTGCTTCTTCGCTGACAGGATACGTAACGACTGAATTGTATAACTGTTCTGTGTGTCAATTGTTGATAATCATAAATTGTCTTGTAACTGTCTTTTCTAAGCGCGTTTCTTTCTCCTTTGGGTTATTCGCTGCATTTTACACGCTTGTTAGTCACCTTTTTGGGTCTGGATTTTGCAGCCACCAGTACTGTAAACGGTACCAGTGGCAGCATGCACAAGGATCTTAACCCCTTCGCTGCTGAGAAGACAACACGATCCAGCTGCAAGAGGCAGAGATCCTCATGAGCCCCCGCAATTGTGGGGGCTCATGAGGATATGTGCCTCTTGTGAAAACCACTTTGTAACCATATTCCTTTGACGCCTGGGGCTCTTTGGCGTTGAAATTAACAAAGATTTCATAAAGTCAATCTGCATCCACTGGCATTGAAGGGGTTCAAGGCAAGCCTAATAGTTTGGAGGTGCTTAGTAAGTATTCTGTTCCATTTCAGCTTGGTTGCTGTGGCGTTCATAAGTTTACGGACTGGGAGGCCAACATCTACTTTAACTGCTCTTCACCTGGTGTGGAGGCCTGTGGGGTGCCCTTTTCCTGCTGCAAGTTCCAAGATGTCCGTTCTCTCTCTCTCTCTCTCTCTCTCTCTCTCTCTCTCTCTCTCTCTCTCTCCTCTCTCTCTCTCTCTCTCTCTCTCCTCTCTCTCTCTCTCTCTCTCTCTCTCTCTCTCTCTCTCTCTCTCTCTCTCTCTCTCTCTCTCTCTCTCTCTCGTAGTTTTGTAGCAATGGCAGGTTTGAAAAATGGCTATGTCTATGACGATGTCAATGCCTCAACCGTTGATAAATAAAGCTTCATTGAATCATTGAATCTCTCAACAGTTCCCCTTCTTCACTCTTTTTTGCTTTCAAAATTACATGCCTATTTGTCAGTCGACGTGTGTGGGTTTTGTTTGGTAGCATTACTTACGCTTGTTTATTAGTCATTTGACTTGTTCTTGTCGGTAGCATTACTTATCTTTAATCTGCTAATTCAGCCAGTCAAATGTATACTGAATGGTGCGTTATGCTTCAGTGGGAGTTTGGAGGATTGAAGAATGAGATGAGATGTTTGCCAGTAGATGTATATTGATGCTGAGCTATTCTAGCACCATCCTTGACCTGTCATGATCGATCTGTCTTCTGAACTGTAATGTAGCCTTCTGAGGACAACACCTAAATTGATGCTGAAATATAGCAAAGCCACAAAACAATACTGACATGAAAAGAAGTACCCAACGGAGAAAGAAACACCCTTAGAAAAAACGGTACAACACAATTTATTAATATTTCGGGTAAATACCCTTTGTCAAAATAGACAAACAAACAGAGACATTATTTGCTACTTATCTTCAGATGCAGAAGGAATGTGGTAACTCCTGTTTGTTTGTCTATTTTGACAAAGGGTATTTACCCGAAATATTAATAAATTGTGTTGTACCGTTTTTTCTAAGCGTGTTTCTTTCTCCGTTGGGTACTTCTTTGCATTTCACACGCTTGGCAGTCACCTTTTTGGTCTGGAATACTGACATGATTATTTTTCTTTCTTTGTTGCTTTTCAGTGTGTGCGTACAAAATTTGCTCTTTTTCAGGAGGTCATACACAACAGGCATTGTGGCTATGAGATGATGAGACCATCACACGTGAGTTACCCCTGTTACCGTTATTACTTCTTGTCAGTTCATATGATTGTTTCATTTTATCACTTTCTAACCTTTCTAACCTCTAGGCAGTGATTTGCATGCAGCATCACACCACCTTGTTGTATTCAGAAGTTGTATTATTGTGTTGACATCTACAAAAGCTAATCAGATACTGCCTGTGATCTAGAAAATATTTAGTATACAGTGTAACTTGTTTTGAAAAAACACCTTCCCCCCCCCCCCCTCCCGCCCCTTCCTCCCACCACCCAAAAAAAAAAATTGTTTTACAAGACAGGTGCTCTCTCAAGAGAAGTCTTGAAGTGCAGAAAGTGTTGCCTGTCATTAATGTAACGCACGCAGACTTGCCCCCAGTCGTACGCACAGACTCTCGCACAACATACGCATACACCGCCACTGACTCACATGGGCGCATTCATGCTGTAAAACGCAACTCACGGGCTTCCTTTCTAACGGAACTTTTATACACAATAAACAATAAAAGAAGAATGCTCGCAAACTATCAAACTATCTACACCACTTCTTTCCCACTACATCCAAACATCACATACATCACTGCCAGGCTAGGTATTAGTTTCTCACTATCCAACCTGTTTGGTGTTCTCGCCTGGTTACTGTCAATCCTTTCACGTCTAGGCGTGCAAGTCCTTTCTCGTACGCTCCTCCGGTCGTCCTGTCTCTCGAGTCGTGGACATCCCCGTTGCGCGTACTGTATCTTTTCTGTGACCCTCGTGTCTTGGCACCGGCCGCTTACTCCCCGAGTGAAGAACTGGAGATATGACCTCGCATTAGGTCCTGGTGACTGACGTCTCGGCGTCCGTCTCTCTCTCTCTCCGACAAGCACTCTAAACAACAAGGACCCAAATCGTAACACTTGCTAAACACACACACATATTGGATAACATGAGAAACATAACGTAACCTGGCTGATACAAATAACTCACACATTCATTCACACACACATGTGCTTCACAACCCGAACTATCCACGCAACACCCCCATAACTATCACCATCCCGAAACAGACTATAACCTAACACTCTCGCCATACACTATTCTATACACTGGAAAAGACTATGCTTAACCAACCACGTACTACCTTCATAGCGACTTAGACATACACACCTCACATTCCTTTAGTTATCCATCTCGGTAAATAACTGTATACGAAAAACACCGGTTACCTCACTGAATTCCAAACCAACATAACTCAGCCAACCCAGACAATGCTATACAACTGAATTAACTCCTACTAATGCATACTATCCTTAATGCAAGTAACCATCAATAATACATATATAGAAACATACCTGAATTCTAGGTTTCAGAGTCTTGGAATATGGGTTAAGGTATCTCGCATACGTCTGTCCAGACTGACAGTAAAGCCCCGTACTAACGTTTCTAGACCTCTGACAGACTAAGCTTTCGCCTACAACTCGCTAAACTCCCCGTGTCATAAAGGTTCCACGTGGGCCTCGTGCTATACGGACTATCGTCACAAACAAACCGCTGACAACTACTGTACCGTACTAACCCTACTGTGTGAACACTATGCATGAGCATAGAGTTTCATCACAATTAAGACCATCATCTAGGGGCCATAGCCACCTGAATGATAGTCTTTAAATTGAATGACAGATTCTCACAACAGGTTCTAATGTGTAGCATGTGTGACTGAAGTTAATAAAGTGTATGATGGTCAAAGCTGAAATATTATTTGTGTGCTGGTTCGATGTATGTGACTTTGGCCGAAAGCCAAAGTCACATACATTGTACCAGCACACAAATAACATTCCCTCGCTGTTACTGCCTATGTAATGTCATTGTCAGCCTTATGTCCTAGTAGCCTGCTCGGAATTAAACCCCAGCTAACTAACCTACCTATTGTTTGCAGGATTCTGACCGCAACATACAGATCTACACCATGGGCTGTATACCTGCTGGGGAAAAGTGGCTGGAGTCCAACCTCATACCTGTGGCAGGGGTAGCGGTGGGTTTGGCTCTTCTACAGGTGAGATACTCCTATTCACCCATCATGCTTGCAGCAGGATATGGAACGACCATGTTAGGTCAAGAGTGGTACTAGAATAGCTTGGCGCCTGCAGGCACCAAGCTATTCTGGCACCACCCTTGACCTGTCATGGTTGCAGAGGTGCCTACCTTACGCACTGGCTCGTAATTTTACGCATTTTCGGCTCAAGTTACGCGAATACGACTAGCTCCTCCAAAATACGCAATTTACGTGGGGGGGGGGGCTTTTTTGTGAAGATCGACCGCTTTATATAGGCTCCCCAGCCTCTGGAGCCAGAGACTATGTCGCTGAGCTTTGGCGTGTAGTCCGCTAGACACTGACTAGCCAAGGCAGCAAGAATACTCGCACACAGCGCGCCAAGCGTGCACTGAAACACTGAAGTCTGACTCGCGGGTAGTAACTAGCGATAGCAGGGGGCTCCTCTGCTACAAATGCATGCAACTTGTGCAGAAAGGACTTTGGTGTTGCTCACAGTGGTGCGTACAAAAGTATGATATTCAAAGACATTTGGAACCCGCTGGGCATAAGGCCAAGGCAGTAGTACATCCCAAAGCTGACATAAAGCACTTTTTCGTTAACCCGTTCGGCCCGGCAAACTGCTGTACTGGATGGCGGTCTCGTATCGTGCAGCCCAGAAAACCGCTAGGTGTTTTATATCGCGCACCCGGTGATACGCGAGCCTCGCCGCGCGTGTGGTGACCTTGCCCGTCGCACTGACACATCATGTTTACATTACAGGGTCCTGACAGTGCGTGCGTACTTTTGTACATGGTATGCAGT
Organism: Semisulcospira habei; assembly: GCA_036245525.1. NCBI lineage: Eukaryota > Metazoa > Mollusca > Gastropoda > Semisulcospiridae > Semisulcospira > Semisulcospira habei. The sequence continues at coordinate 135,973,516 of BTPG01000008.1, forward strand.
CAACTTTGCAGTGCTAGCATACGCATTACGGTCAAAATGGCGAGTGAATGTGTAGATATTCGGAGTGATAATATTTTGTGTTTGGAGACATGGTTTCAAAAGCAGATAGCTTTGGTGTATTGGGACACGTGTGCCCACCTACCGCGTGGCAGCATTACCACGTGTTGGCAGTGTCAGCTGGAGCGATCGACGGTTGAGGCACTGACAACGGCAATGACGTACAGCTTGATTCTGAAGCTGAATTTGGAGGTTCTACTTGATATTCCGTTTCTCTGATGTGCACCTGTAGGTGACTCTGTGGACACTGACACACATTGGTCACACGTGTAGTACATGCATTGTCTTTACAACACTGATACTTCCATCCGATTGTGTATGAGACACAACATCGTTCAATGCCGCTTATTACATGTTGTCTAGACTGTGGATATACCGTACAGTGGCAGGTGTAAACATTGACATCTGGCGACCAGGTAGGAGACTTACAGTGTATCGGCATACTGGAAATGCATGGACACTAATGTGTCGCAGTAGCAGATCCCCTTTTTACTGATGCATGTTAAGTAACAGCTACAAAGTTCCTAAGCATGATTGTCCAGCTCCACGAGGACCAGCAAGGCCAGGTTAGATTCAACAGTAACCTCTCAGAACCATTCCCCATTTTCAACGGCATGAAACAGGGCTGCGTGCTGGCACCAACCCTCTTCACCATCTTCTTTAGCATGATGTTGAAGCAGGCCACAGTAGACCTCGACGATGACGATGCAGTGTACATCAGGTATCGTCTCGATGGCAGCCTGTTCAACCTCAGACGACTGCAGGCCCACACCAAAACCCTAGACCAACTGATTCGTGAGCTGCTCTTTGCTGATGACGCTGCCCTTGTTGCACACACAGAGAGAGCCTTGCAGCGCATCACATCCTGCTATGCAGATGCTGCCCAGCTCTTTGGACTCGAGGTCAGTCTGAAAAAGACAGAGGTACTTCATCAGCCGGCACCCAAGGTAGAGCATCGCCCTCCCCACATCACCATCGGCGAGTCTGAACTGAAGTCAGTACACCAGTTTACCTACCTTGGCTGCATCATCACGTCAGATGCCAAGCTGGACAAGGAGCTTGACAGCAGGCTGGCAAAAGCGAACAGCGCTTTTGGGCGACTTTTCAAGCGGGTGTGGCACAATCAACAGCTGAAAACGGGCACCAAGATCAGTGTGTACAGAGCTGTCGTCCTCACCACCCTGCTGTACGGTTCCGAGTCCTGGGCCCTCTACCGCAACCAACTACGACTCCTCGAACGCTTTCACCAGCGCTGCCTGCGTACCATCCTGGGCATTCACTGGAGTGACTATGTCACCAACGTCGAGGTCCTTGAACAGGCAGAAACTATGAGCATCGAGGCTTTGTTGCTGCGGACACAGCTTCGCTGGGCGGGGCACATCTCCAGGATGGAGGATCATCGCCTACCCAAGATCACTCTGTTCGGCGAGCTTGCTACTGGACACTGTGACAGAGGGGCACCAAAGAAGAGATACAAAGACGGTCTCAAGAAGTCACTTAGTGCCTGCCAAATCGACCACCGCCAGTGGTCTTCGCTTGCTGCGGACCGTGACACCTGGCGCTCCACCATCTACAAGGCAGCCGTCTCCTTTGAGGACTCTCGCAGAGCTAACCTTAAGGACAAACGGCTCAGGAGAAAAAACCGAGTTGCCGTAACTCAGAACCCTGACCAGACCTTCCCCTGCAGCCACTGCGGTCGAACCTGCCTGTCCCGGATTGGCCTCCGCAGCCACGAAAATGCCTGCAGACGACGTGGGCAAGCCCTATAGAATCTTCGTTCGCGAAGTCAAGCCAAGAACAGCTACCTGTCATGCACTGACGAAAGACATTTTTGGCTCACGTGCGAAGTAAAAGTGAGTATGTTCTGAGACTTTAACTTTGGCATTTTCTCGGAGAATATTGAAGCTACAGTCTTCAAACTTGGCCCAAGGATACTTTGTGGCAAGACCTTTCTAAACATGCAGTTTTAGTGACAGTTTCTCACAAAGGTCAAGGTCATAGAGGATCAGGACATATATATATACATATATATAAAAAATAATAGCTATTTTGGGACATGTTCTCAAATACTATTCACAACTTCAAACCCAAACTTGGTACAAAGATACCTGATGAAAAGACCTTTATATGAACACTAATTTCGTTGATCCCTCGGAAAAGTCGAGGGGTCACAAGAGCTGAAGAAATATGTCTAAAATGACCATATTTTTACCCCCCCCCCCCCCCCCCCCCCCTCCACCCCAAAAAAAAAAAAATTTCGCACATACTAATACTATTCACAACTTCAAACCCAAACTTGCTGCAGCGATACCTGATATTGTGTGAATAAAATAAATAACAGTATGGATAAATGTTTTATTTTTAATTTGTTTGCTGTGGTGTATTTTTTTCGTTGCGTGTTGCGCTGAAATGATTACACAAAATACACATTTTTAAGCAGCCCATTACACAAAATGGTCTAAGAGGGGTAGGCACCTCTGTGGTTGATCAGTGTCCTGAATTATAGTGTAGCCTTCTGAGGACAGCTCTTAAATTAAGATGTTTGACCCAAGGCCTCAGTGTGAAAACTTGTCATATGAACTTATGAAGTCAGCAGTAAGGGGGAATCTAATTGATTTTGGAATTTGTTGTTAACAATTTCATGTATGTAATCTCATACCTGCATAGATGCAACACTGATTTACTGGCATACAGGGTATTGGTGAAAATGTGTCGTCCACCCTCATTTTATCCACGGGCACGCCTCAGGGGTGCATGCTCTCCCCTATGCTCTACTCCCTGTTTACTTATGACTGTGCTTCATGCCATGCCAGTATGTACTAAAGTTCTGAAATTTGCAAATGACACCACAGTAGAGGGGTGCATTACAAACTCGGTCGAATCCACCTATTGTAGTCAGGTTGAGACTCTAATTAGCTGGTGTAATAACAACAACCTTAAACTGTACACTAGCAAAACAAAAGAAATGATTGTGGACTTTAGAAAGAAACAGTCCCCTCCCCCTCCCCCTCTTGTGATCAATAATTCTCCCCCTCTTGTGATCAAAAATGAAATCATTGAAACAGTCCAGAACTTTAAGTTTCTTGGCACTACCCTGTCTTGTGACCTTAAGTGGGAGGAAAACCTCGCCTCATCGTTCAAAAAGCACAGCAGCGCTTGTTCTTCCTGCGACGTCTGAAAATTTTTGGTCTCGGTGCCCACATGTTGTTGCAATTTTACCGAGCTGTGATTGAGAGCATGCTCACCTTTTCGATCACGGTTTGGTATGGTTCCATCACGGCCAAAGAGAAAATCAGACTGAGCAGGGTGGTCAAGACCGCTTCGAAAATCATAGGCAGAGATCTTCCTAGCCTGGACTCACTGTACCAGCAGCGTCTCTTATGTAGAGCAAGTCTTATCTCTAGTGATTCCACCCACCCCAGTAATGAGCTTTTCCAACTTTTACCATCAGGGCATAGGTACAGATCCATTAAAACCAGGACCAGCAGATTCCGCAACAGTTTTTTTTCCCTCTGGCTGTTCGCGCTCTCTCTGATCAACATGACTGATTGGAAAGAGCGCAAGTGGCTAGTGAGAACTTGTCGGAATGTGTACAGTCAGTTTACAACTGAATCGGTGAGGCGTGCCCGTTCACTGTGTTTAATACCGGTATTTGCTTAGTATTTAGCATGGAAATCATATTTTAGAGTTTACTCTGTTTGTGTGTGTGTGTGTGTGTGTGTGTGTGTGTGTGTGTTATTTTAGTCTTAGTAACTGACATCAAGACAAATTCTAATGTTTTTATTGTTTTTTTATATGGAAACATATGGCAATAAACTATCTTATCTTATCTTAGCATCCTCCAAAGAGGTGAAAATTCACCATAAGCAGAATAGTCTCAAAACAAGACAAGGTAATCTCATACCAAACGGCAGAATAATCTCATACCTGCATAGATGCAACACTGATTTACTGGCATACAGGGTATTGGTGAGTGTATAAAATACCTGCTTATGTGATGTGGGTTTTTCCACCAAGCTATTCATCTCGCATCCACTTTCCCAAAGTGTGTTTGAACGTGACTACATTTATAGTAAGTGCATCATGCATTATCAGATACATGTTAGCGAGGAGATCGGAGAAATGAATTATTGTTGACATTTGATCCAGTTCTCTTGCAAGTTAAAGATGAAATAATGTAATCCTTTTTCATATTTTTCAGATACTAGGGGTCTGCTTTGCTCAAAATCTGCGGAGTGATATTAATGCGCAGCGTGCCAAATGGTCATACTAGTCAGAATTTGCAGTCTGTGTAGTGCTGCAGACATCAGTGTGGATTGGAATTGTGTACACTTTGCTCCCATATTATCTCCCCTGTGCATGCAGTCACTGGTACTGTAGACACTACTGGTGGATGCATGTACAAGGGGGTTAACCCTTTTTGTGCATGAAGTCACATGTACTATAAACAGTACCAGTGACTGCATGCTCAACCCATTTCACCCCTAGCCACATTTCACGTCACCTGGCAATTATGTACCAGTTGCAGGAGATGGCTCAACCATGATAATTCAAGAGTAGTGCCAGATCAGCTTGATTCCTGATGGTGCCAAGCTAATCTGGCACTGCCCTTGAATTATTATGGTCGATCCATCTCCTGCTGTTGGGGCTAAATGGGTTAACTCATTGTACCCCAAGACCGAAATCCCACTTATTTTGACGTTGTCCTCAGAAGACTGCATTGCAGTGCAGGACACAGATCGACCATGATAGTTCAAGGGTGATGCCAGAATAGCTTGGCACCCATAGGCGCCAAGCTATTCTGGCATCACCCTTGAACTATCATGGTCGATCTTTATCTTGCTGTGGTGTATCTGGGGTAGAATGAGTTAAGGGGATCAACTGACAGTGAACAGTGCAATGCTTGGCAATATCGCTGGCCACTTCTGTGGGGAGAAGTGACGTGAATGAGTGTGTATGTGTAAAATTTGCTGTTAATTGTGAAAGTTTACTCTCGGATTAGGCATTGCTTGAAAGGAGAATCAGTTAGATGTTCTGTCATTCTTCAATCTGCAGTGCTTGATGTGTTGTCAATCCACCGATTGGTCATCGTGTTGTGCTGTTCAAACACCAGCCTGTTGTGAACCTGTGTATTCATTATAAATGTACATGTAGGTGAAAAGTGGTGTACCAATATATAATGTGTGTACACCTGAATGTGTGATCACTTTCTTATGAGTGCGTGTTGCTGATGCTAGTCTTCAGTCATCCGCAACCGTGTAAGCCTGCCAGATGTTGACATGGCTGTGTATCACCTGAGCCACCGCAATGTATTTCATGAGTAGACACAAACACTGTATTGGACATTGACATTTGCTGGTTTTGAGACTTACAATTATATAATCACATTTAGCCCTTTCACCTCCAGTGCCAGCAGCAGGAACAGGATCGAACATGATAACTCAAGGTTTGTGCCTGATTGGCTTGGCAGCTTAAAAGCCGCCAAGCCAATCAGGCACAAACCTTGAGCTATCATGGTTGATGCATCGTTCATGACTTCTAGAGTGTACTAAGCAGCTGATTCTTATCTGATGCCAGTTTGGTTCTGGAAGTGACTGGGTTATTGTACAATTTTGCTTAACTGTTTGCTTCTCAGAACTGAATGACTCATTCTGTGAAATGGAAATCACTTAGGTCTGGGATGCGAAGGGGTAAATCAGTTTCTTCATGCATGTTTATGCTTGTCGCTCGCATACAGTATTTCTATGTGGTGCATGAACAATTTAATTCTATGTATATCCATTCTTTTGACTGTTGATTCTATAGATTTACAAGTCAGTATGTGGTGGCAGCTCCTCTGTTGGTCTTTTTATCGGAAATGAAAAGGGGCCCATTAACCTCTCTTGCCCGTGCAGTAACCAGTACTTTAAACAGTACCAATGGCTGCATGCACAAGATGGTTAAATACACACTTCATACATCTTGAACTTCCCCAGTAGCAAAATATCTTTTAGCCCACAACGGGCGCAGTGGGCCTGCGCACAGATTGCACTGGCCCAATGCGGCAGTCATGGGCCTGAGGACCTTTGCTCACTAAGTTTCATCTTCACTGTTTATCTCAATTCCTTGTGCCCAAATTTATCATCTTTATCTGAATTCCTTCTCCCTTGTTGCCACTTTCTTCATTTTTATAAAAAAAAGACATTCATTGTATACTCGGTTACTTCTTTATATGAATAAACCAATCGGGGTACACAATGATCAATAAATCTTATTATGGTCAAGCTCATAGCCAACGTGGACCATACATTTTTGGCAAAATCATGTATTATGTGAATATTGATCTTATATAAGAACTTTTATGATTCGTATCTGACATCTCATTCATTAACCCATTTAACCCCAAGGCCGCATTTCCCAAATTTTGAAAGTTTGGAGGTGTCACATATCGACTGTGTCTGATCTGCAGGAGATGGATCGACCATGATAACTCAAGGGTAGTATCAGATTAGCTTGGCACCAAACTAATCTGGCACTACCCTTGAATTATCATTGTCGAGCCATCTCCTTCTGTAGGGTGTTGTGGTTAAATAGGTTAAGACAACCTTCATGAGATTATGATCGAAACATGAGCAACTGTGAGCCATTTTGCTTGGGGTTGGGGTGGGTTTTTATAATACATTTTTCATGCTTTGGTTTGTTTAGATAATTGTGCAGGGTAAACCTTGTAATAAACTAATTTTTGTGCTGGTTCAAGTAATGATGGTGACAGAGTGTTCATGTGAGCAAAAGGGAAAGAGATAGCATGTGTGTGTTTGTGTGCATATGCAAAGTTTCTGTTGTTTCATTTACTGCCGTAGATTCTTACAAAATTTTCTGTTCACTTCTCTGTGGTAGTTTGCACAACGATGTGTCCAAATTGCTTTTACCTCATAGATTATGTGTTCTGAGCATGTGCACAATCAATGGTTTGATTTTTTTCTTACCTTGCTTTTTTTTTTTACTCATAGTTTGAGTGAAGGAAAAAATGGTTTACTTGTTTATGACAATTTCAAATTTTTAAAAAATTATTTTCTTGAAGCCCATGTGTACTGTTTAACTCTTTCAAGACGTGCCACATCCAGCTTTACGCCGTGAATCTGGATGCGGCACGTCTCGAAAAAGTTAAAGTACTAGTGTTTACAGTACTAGTGGGAGCATGCACAAGGGTGTTAACTTGCAAGTCTTTAAACCCTTGACTGCTACTGATGGTGCCGTCTTGCAGAAAAAGATGTGTAATCACACATCTTTTCTGCAAAACGGCATCGTCAGTAGCAGTCAAGGGGTTAAGTTACATTCAGACACATCTTTGCTTGTGAGTGAATTCCTTGCAGTATTGTAACCATTGTAAACTGATTGCCAGTCCACCTGGCGGACATGGACATAAACGGGGTGAGGAGGAGGCTGAGATCATCATTAGCCCCTGCAGCCTTCAGGACTTGTCTCTGTTGTGTGCTGGTCTGTAAGTTTGGACCTTACAGCCATGTCTGTAAGGTCCAAACACACAGACCTGCACATGTATAATGGGTGGCTGGTTTTGATATGATGTTATAGAATTGCTTTTTGCATGCCTTTTGATATGTATCATTAAATTCTGTCTCTTGCTGGTACAAAGTTGTGTTCTTGACAAGTGAAGATGCTTTTTAATTCGTATTATTGTTGTCCTCTTTTTTTTACTTTTAGCTATGGATGGAAATTGTATGAGTCTGTGATGTGTAATTGTCCATTGCCATTGAAATTGTATGAGTCTGCGATTTGTTATTGTCCATTGTCTTGCTTAACTACCTTCAGAAATAGTTTTCATTTACAATGTAGTTGATTAATTGTGAACAGATAAATGATTACTGGTATTTCATCCCATGATGGTACATTGTAGTTAGAACTCTCAAATCTCATGAGTTAGAAATCTCAGAATCATTTATTAGCATCAGGGGTATATCTATTTGGTCTTTTTTGGTTGGAATAGTTCACCTCATGGCTTCATAGAAGCCCATGTTTTGTGCTGAATGTAAATAGCCTTTTTGAAAAATGTGCACATAAGTGAATAGACGATTTCCAAAAATCAGAAGTTGGTCAACATTTTTGCACTCGTTTGATACAGACAGTGGATTAACCATTACATCCTGAAGCTGATTTTTTTTTTTAAATTGCTTACTGTCCTATGAAGGCTGCATTACAGATTAGGACATAGATCAACCATTTTAGTCAAGGGTGGTGCCAGAATAGCTTGGCGCATGAGGCGCCAAGCTATTCTGGCACCACCCTTGAACTATCAGTCAAATTTATTTCAAACAATGGGTGTATCGGGGTGAAAAGGGTTAAAAACTTGATAAAACACAGCATGTTCATCCTGGCTTTTAATCTGCTGTCTGCATCAAATACATGCAGGTTTCTGATTTTTGGTTAGTGCCTATTCTGGAATGACATAAATGGTACTGAAGGTGTTCGTGTTCCTGATACATGCCAGCATTCATCAGACTCGGAGATCTATAGCAACTTAATGAGGCACTGAACAGTTTTGGTCCTAAATGCTGGTTGCCTCTGCTGCGTCATGCTTAGCAGCTTGAGGGAGGTAATCACCCATACTGTTTCTGGGAGAATAGATACACCCGCATGGGGAGTACACCACAAGTACACTTATATTCAAAAAATGAGATGCGCAGCATCTCATTTGAATAGATGTGTATTTGTGGTGTACTCTACATGGTCTATTGGGAGAGTACACCAACAAACAGTACAAGCAGTGTTTGAGACCCAGTTCACTGCCTTTCCATGTGAAAATGCCATCTTAGCACAAAAAAAGATCTCAATAAATGAAAAGTATATGTGTAATTTGAGTGTGAATGACCACATAGATTATTATATAAAGATTTTATGGTGACATTACAATAATACTTTCCTGTCGGAATCACTTTATGTACTGGGGGGTTAACACCTTTGTGCATGCAGGCACTGTGTACTGTAAATAGTACTGGTGGCTGTTTGCACAAGGGTGTTAGGACATTGAAGTATTCTTAAATTGAACTTTAACATTTACAGGACGTAGTGGAGTACATGACATACACTCTTAACACTTTCGCGCCATGCCACATTCGGATACCCAGCATATAGCCGCATATCCGAAGGCAGCACATTTCGAATGTGTTAATATCTACGCTGTAGGTCTACGTTTTCCTGTCGCATATTTCTGTCTTTTTTTTTCTCTCTTTTCCTCTCCAGTGGATTTTCCCAGCTTACAAGTGCATTTGATAAGTTGTAAGTGTTCAGCGTTCAGATTTTTTTTTTATTCAGCAAAACTTTATTCAGTGTCTTGTACTTAATTTTCAATACTTTTTGGATTAATATAAAAGAAATATGTATGTACGAGTACATGAAATGTTTTGAAACATTCTATAACAATTTTTAGGGTGATGATGAGTACCTATCAAATGCTTTGAAGCACGTAAGCTAAACACGTATCATAAGAAATACAGTTAGAATTTGTGTACAGGTCTGTATTGGATATTTATTACATGTATATGATTGACAGATATAAAAAGGGTATAAATCAAGTCTTTGTGTACAAGAGTTGTTGCTTTTTTATTCGTCATGGTTGTTATATTTTGTTCACATTTTGACATTTATCGCTTTTCAGTTTTTATAAAGGAAACCAACATTGACTGTACTGAAACATGACTGTGTCTATTGTTTGTTGTTTTTATCTGTGCTTAAGTTTTTATCTTGGCTTACTTATCTTGCTTTTGTTGTGATGATTGTTTTACTGATTACAGTTGAGAACAAAAAGTTGTGTATACCAAATTTGCTGTCTCTCAGAAACTGTTTAATTTTACTCAGCAACACCTAATACTCTGCATTTGTTTGCTGGTGTGTGATTTTGGACCTTACGGGTTTCAGCCGTAAGGTCTAAAATTACAGACCAGCACATTATTATGGGGGAAAAATATTTTGTCGATACAATTTTCATTTTTAGCATACCCACGTTGAAGCATCTTGTTCGCATTCTTTTCACATGTTTTGGTGTGGAAACGGTAACAACTGTTAGCGTAATAGTGTTTATCAGTACTGATTTGAGGTAAAGATGTATACATACCTCTGACGTACTGTTCATTTCGTCTATTTTATGTAATTAATAAAATGTGTGTTGATTCAAATTAAATGTTCAGTGTTTAATATTTCATCAACACACTTTCACATCCGTAAACACAGGCACATGCACGCTTGTGTGCGTGCGCACATGCACACACGCATGTGGACAGCCAACAGCACTTAAACACACTCGCTCACACACAAACACACGTGTGCGCATACTCGCAGGCACACGGACAGGTGCAGATCCGCACACACGCTCGTGCACGAACAATCGCATGCGTCTGCACACATGGGTGCAAGCGCATGAGTAACGGTCCTAGAGAGAGTCCCGCAGTGACCCTCCTGTCCTGGGCTCTGTTGCAGGAGTGAGCTTTGTCCGGCGCCAGTCACTATAACCAAAGTGCTATGACAGGCCACCTTAGTGGCTGGCGCAGGACTAAGCTCACTCATGCAACTGGACGCTGAGAATCAGTATTAGCGGAAATGGGCTCATCCTGAAGGGACCTGAGTTCTGTTGCACGAGCGAGCTTAGTCCTGTGCTGCCGCTAATCAAGGGCGGTCCGTGGCGCAGTGGTTAAGGCGCGAGGATTGAAAACGGGTTCCGGCGTCGGACTTTTCTCCTCTGTAAGTGTCACCGTTAATTCGGGCAGACCGTCGGGGGTTCTTTCTCCGGGTATTCCGGTTTTTTTCACCCCCCCCCACCCCCCCACCCCCACCCCACATGACTCGGGTACCGGTTTCAGGCCACTTTATAAATTTCAAATACAAGCGATCAAAAATTTCTGTAACTTCAGTAGCTGAGCTGACCCTTCGTCCGTCTTGTACTGTGTTTGCCCCCCTTCAGAGTAAATCCGTGTCTGTCACGTGTGTGTGCGTGTTGGGTTTCAGTTCGCGGCGCTTTGAGTCGATTCGCAACAAAAAAAAAATGAGAAAAGGCACCTATAAAATATCGGTATTATTATTATTATTATCACAGGACTAAGCTCGTTCGGGCCCTATGAAGACTTATTAGCCATTGTGAGAAAACGCAAACTGAAGTGGTATGGGCATGTCACGCGTTCAGCAGGGCTTGCCAAAACAATCCTGCAAGGCACTGTGCAAGAAGGACGAAGGAGAGGCGGCCGAAGACAGAGGAAAAGATGGGAGGACAATATCTCAGAGTGGACAGGACTGAAGCTGGGCGATACGCTGAGAATGGCAGAGAACAGAGAGGAATGGAGGGAGCTGGTTGCCAAGTCATCAGTGGTGCCCCAACGGTCGGCAAGACTACGGGATATAGACTAGATAGAAGCTCGTTCATACAAGTGAATGGCCCCTTGAGCCGCAGGAGACTGACGAGTCAGTATCGTGTCTTAGAAGTTAGTTCGTCTCTTGCCGATGGAATAGTTTCAATCACACTTGAGCGTGGAAACCGCACCATACGCGTGCTGGTCTGTGATTTTGGCCCTTGCTTCTGTCAGCCGTTGAGGTTGAAAATCACAGGCCTGCACATATAGCATGATAATCGGAATCTTCTTAACCCATAAAGCTCTTACATGCTACGACATGATATGGGTCAACGTCAACAGTGATCGTTCAAGGGTGGTCAGGTCAGAATATTCATGGTCGAACAGAGACTGACCTCAAAGGATTTATTTTTAAATAATAATTTCATCCTCAGGATGCAATGCGTCAATGTTAGTGACATAACCACTGACATGCCAAATAAAGGATCACTACAACATCGGTCTCTTTCACAGGCTTACTTTAAATGTATTACATCAAGTCTGAAAGTGTTTTCAAAACAACAGAGTTATTGTGTGATCTAACGTCTAAATGCAATGCAGATTAATATTTAGTCGGACTGTCTAGTCATTGTTACGGGGTTTTCCCGTTGTCACGTTGATGCAAGCCAACTAACAAGACAGGCACACACACACACACACACACACACACACACACACACACACACACACACACACACACACACACACACAAAGTGACACTTGATACGCCGTTTCGTACCCGTTCTGTCCACCCACCCACCCCTCCCCCTCTCCCCCCCCCCTCCTCCTCCTTCCTGCCGGCCCTCCCCGTAGTCAGTCCAGGAAGTAAACTTTTTATCAATGGCAGCAATAGGTGACCTTTACCTGTGCTCAAGCACACCCACGAAGTACTCTATCGTTTTTTGTTTTTTTTTTTAACCCTGCCATGTTGTTTTAAAAGATCATTTGTGAGACCTGGAAGAAAGCCGGAGGGGTCGCATTCTGCTGCCGACTGATTCACGTGCTGTCTTCCTTCATAATGTCTGTGTACAAACTGCTTTCATGTGTTTACACTGTCAGTACTGGCATGCACCCCCACCCGGGTCTGCCCTGGGGGACTTGGGTGGGGTTAACTACTTTTTAGTTTCCAGGGTCACCCTGGTCAGCCCCACAGGGTGGGTTTTCCCCTCTATTCTGGGGCATGTGTTTCTGTCTACCCTTGGTCCATTCACCTGTATTTTCCTAAATTTTTAAACTATCCCTACTGTCTGCGCTGTGTATGGCTCTTGATATTGGATGTGTGTTGCTAAATGGTCTTAGGTTTATTTAGCGTATTAGACCGGCTGCGGACAAACATTCAATATTCTGTTTAGGTTGTGTGGTTTTGTGTTTTTTTTTTTCTTCACACTGAGCCAGTGCAGGCACGTCCTGAGAGAGTCTTGTTGCTGTCGGGACGTTAAGCAATGTACAACCAACCAACCAACAACCAGTACTGGCTTGCAAACATAATTTACATTACATAGTAATTGTAATCGGGCAGGTTTTCCGCGATTTCGGGTCGTTAATAACTGATGAAAATACTTTTAAAAAGTAGGCAACGGTTAGCCTATACCATAGTGGCCAAACTTTCGTTTCAAGTTAGAAGTGCCGTTTATACGGATATGTGGTTTTTCATGATATTGGATGTGTGTTGCTAAATGGTCTTAGGTTTATTTAGCGCATTAGACCGGCTGGCGACATACATTCAATATTCTGTTTAGGTTGTGTGCTTTTTTTCACACTGAGCAGTGCAGGCACGTCCTGAGAAAGTCTTGTTGCTGTCGGGACGTTAAGCAATGTACAACCAACCAACCAACCAACCAGTACTGGCTTGCAAAACATAATTTACAATACATAATAATTGTAATCCTCGTGCTGGGACCATATGGCGTTGAGGCGCGTCCCCTGGGTGGTGGATAGGGGGTCCCTCGCGAGAGGGGTGCACCTAATGAAATAAGGTGCCGTGAACCAACATGGTCTAAGGGAAGGTGAGACCCCGACAAAAAACCCTGGTCCTCCTAGTAAGGGGGTTGGGCGTGGGGGTAGCTTCCCCAGCCTGCAAATAAGGAAATAGCTACAGAAACGCCGACGAATAGACAAACAGCAATTCCTTTCCTGGAGGAGGAAGGTTCTTCTACCAGAAGATTTATGACGTCGTGCGGTGAAAGTCGGAAGCCACAGGACCGAGCCGCACTCTCTCTATCCAGGGACACAATCATGGGCACATGGAACGTCAAGACCATGTGAACCAGAGCGGGAAGGCCGCCCAGATAGCGGAAATGTAAAAGTACAACCTTGACCTGCTAAGTATCAGTGAAGCCAGATGTACGCAGTCTGGGCAGAAAAGGCTGTTAAGTGGGGAGATGATTCTGTATTCAGGTCATGAAGAGGAGAATGCCCCCCATACATAAGGTATAGCATTCATGCTGTCACCAGTGGCATTGAGAGCGCTGATGGGCTGGGAATCTCTTGGGCCAAGAATTATCACAGCAGCCTTTAGAACCAGGAAAAAGATTAAGCCCAACGTCATCCAGTGTTATGCGCCCACTAATGAAAGTGACGAGGAAGAGAAACAAGAGTTCTACGACCGACTCCAGAGTGCTGTGGACAAATGTGCGGAGCGATACATCACCATCGTCAGTATGGGCGATTTTAATGCCAAAATAGGGAAGGACAACACCGGATACGAAGAGGTGATGGGGAGTCAGGGACTAGGGGAGATGAGTGAGAACGGGAAGAGGTTTGTAGACTTTTGTGCTCTAAACAGACTTGTCATTGGAGGCAGCAACTTCCCACACAGAAGAATACACAAAGCAACTTGGGTCTCACCTGACCATACCACAGAGAGCCAAATAGACCATAACTGCATTAGCAAGAAATTTAGAAGATCCCTTCAAGATGTTCGAGTGAGGAGGGGAGCAGATGTCGCCTAAGACCACCATCTGCTTACCTTATGAATAAAGCTCAAGTTAAAGAAAAGCCGCACAGAGACAACAAGAAGACAACGCTATAATGTAGGCCTCCTGAGAGAGACAGGTTTCAAGTGCTACAGGAGCTAGTAAATAAAGAGGAGGCGGTCACCACAGAGCAACAGTGGAAGGCAATTAGAGAGGCGCTGAACTCAACATGCAAAGACACTGTAAGGTTCAGGAAACATCATCACAAGGACTGGCTGTCGGCACAGACCTTGAAGAAGATAGAAGTGAGGAAGCAGAAGAACGCAGTTGTCAACAACAGCCGCACGAGAGCAGCCAAAGCAAGGGCACAGGATGAATACTCGGAAGCCAACCGCGAGGTGAAGCGGAGTATCAGGGCAGACAAGAGGGCCTACACAGACAGCCTGGCAGCAGAGGCAGAAAAGGCAGCAGGCAGCGGCAACATGAAACAGCTCTACGACATTACCAGAAGATTGTCGGGTAAGTATGGCCATACAGAAAGACCAGTAAAAGACAAAGAAGGCAAGCCTATTGCAGACAGAGCAGACTAGACAGATGGGCCGAGTATTTTGAAGAGTTACTGAACAGACCCACCCCACCCGACCCCCAGACATCCAGCCAGCAGAGAATGACCTACCCATCAGCTGTGACAGACCCAGCCGGAAAGAGATGAGAAGAGCAGTGGCATTTTTGAAGGACGGCAAAGCAGCAGGGCCAGATAGCATCCCAGCAGACCTAGAGACAACAGTAGAGCTGCTGTACCCACTGTTTGGAAAGATCTGGGAAGAGGAGGTGATGCCGGCTGACTGGAAGGAGGGGTACCTAATCAAGCTTCCCAAGAAAGGCAACCTCAGCAAGTGTTTCACTGAACTACAGTGGAATCACCTTGCTGTCAGTACCAGTAAATGTCTTCAACAGGATCATCCTGGAGAGAATGAAGAGCTCCGTCGACCCCAGCTGAGAGACCAGCAAGCAGGATTCAGGAAAAAAACCGATCCTGTACAGACCAGATCGCCACTCTCTCCGCATCATCGTGGAACAGTCTCTGGAGTGGAGCTCCCCGCTGTACGTCAACTTTGTGGATTAAGAGAAAACATTTGACAGCGTGGACCGAGAGACTTTGTGGAAACTTCTACGACACTACTGTGTACCCACAAAGCTCGTCTGCCTGATCAAGAGCAGCTACGATGGCATGACATGTCGCGTGATCCGCGAAGGGCAGTTCACCAGGGAGCTCCAGGTCAGAACCGGCGTCAGGCAGGGGTGTTTGCTGTTTCCGTTCCTCTTCCTACTGGCCATAGACTGGGTCATGAAGAGGACCACTAAGCAGAGAAGAAGCGGAATACAGTGGACACTGTGGACACAGCTTGACGACCTCGATTTTGCAGACGACTTGGCTTTACTGTCCCACACTCATCAACAAATCAGTGCAGGACAAAACCATGAGGCTTGCTGACATCTCGTCTCAAGTGGGCCTCACCATCCAGAAACAGAAAACAAGGACAATGAAGCTGAACGCAACCAGGGAAGAACCAGTCTTGCTTGCTGGCACCCCGTTGGAGGAGGTGGAGTCCTTCACCTATCTCTGGAGCATCTTCGACCAAAAAAGCGGCTCTGATGCAGATGTCAGAGCAGGAATCGGTAAAGCCAGAGCAGCCTTTTTCCAGTTGAAAAAAGTGTGGAGTTCCAGAGAGCTGTCACAACACACCAAAGTCCGGATTTTCAACTCAAACGTAAAAGCAGTTCTCCCATATGGAGCACAGACTTGGATGTGGACAAAAACCACAGTCAACAGAGTACAGATCTTCATAAACGTTGCCTCAGAAGAATCTTGAAAAATCCACTGGCCAGAGAAGATCAGTAACGTCAGACTCTGGGAGAGAACTGAGCAGACAACAGCAGAGAATAAAATTGGGCGAAGAAGATGGGGATGGATTGGTCACAGTCTGAGAAAGCCAGTTTCCAGTATCACTAGGCAGGCATTGTCATGGAACCCCAGGGAAAGAGGAAAAGAGGCAGGCCGAGAAACACCTGGCGTCGAGACCTCCAAGCAGACATGAAGAGACTGGGAACCACCTGGAGTAAAACGGCGAGGGAGAAGCACAGGACAGGAGTCGCTGGAGGTCTCTCGTCGACGGCCTATACCCTGGGAGGGGTGACAGGCGTAAGTAAGTAAGTAATTGTAAACGGGAAGGTTTTCGATTTCGGGTCGTCAATAACTGATGAAAATACTTTTTAAAAGTAGGCCACGGTTAGCCTATACCGAAGTGGCCAAACTTTCGTTTCAAGTTAGAAGTGCCGTTTATAATACGGATATGTGGCACAGCAACGCGTTGGCCGTAGGCGGCACGTCTCGAATGTGTTAAGTGGTGCAGCTTGGCAGTGCTGAATAGCGGCTGATTTATTGATTGTACATTGCTTAACGTCCCGACAGCAGCAAGACTTTCTCAGGACGTGCCTGCACTGCTTGTGAAAAAAAAAACTAAACAGAATATTGAATGCCTATGTCGCCAGCCGGTCCAATGCGTTAAATAAACCCGTACGACAGGGGGCCTAAATAAAGCCAAGACCATTTAGCAACACACATCCAATATCTAGAGCTACAGCAGCGCAGACAGTAGGGAGAGTTTAAGAAAGGCAAATACAGGTGAATTGATCAAGGGTAGACAGAAAAAAAATGACACATGCCCCACTGAGAATAGAGGGGAAAACCCACCCTGTGGCCGGGGCTGACCAGCCTGGTGACCCTGGGAACAAAAAAGTAGTTAACCCCACCCAAGTCCCCCAGGGCAGACCCGGGTGGGGTCTGAATAGGGGGAGTAAATATCACGCTCAAAGTCGCTGCCGCTTTTCATGTTTATTGAATAGGGCTCGGGAAGCTGACGTCATCACGCCAGTCGTGGCGGCCATCTTGTGAGGATACGGAACTAAGCGCTCATAGGAACTATACCGGAAATCGCCGTTTTTGTAATGTCAGAGACGGTCCTGACGTACTATAAGCAATAACAGCAAGTCTTGCCATCACTGTAGGAAACCGCTCACCAGAATCTGTTTTTGTTTGATTCCAAAGAGGAAGAAAAATGAAAAAAAAAAAAAAAAACGTGTTGAAACACTATTTCGCTACTATACGATGACGATGCGGTATCCTCTTAAGATGGCGGCTGAAGCGCCGATGCTGCTAGGCAACGCGGGGAACTTCCCGAGCCTTATACATGTAGTAAGATAGTTGATATCACCGCCTAACATGCCAAACTGCGCTGAAGGCCGCTTGCGTTGTGAATCCCGGCATTTATTAGTTCCCCGTCAGTCCGGCAGCCGGGCCGACCCGCGATCTGACGGCACCGTGAAGTGACAGTTCATCACTGGCGAGCAAAAGTGAAATGCGTAGGTCATCATTCGAGTCATCGGAAATACTGCCAGCGTTTCAGTTGCTCGACAGTGTGTATGCATTCAAGTGTTTTCAGTTCCAGTGACCGGGAAGTAAACAGAAACACCTGAGAAGGAAGTGCATTTCGCAACTGGTATATAGAGAGCCATACACCGTCACATACAGCACTTACTAGACATATCACGCGTTGGATAGACAGATCAACGACCCGGCGAGAGTCGGGATTGGCGACATGGGGCCGGAATGGCACGACTGAGAGCCTGCCTCAGTTTTGCTGTGACTGACTTCACCACCGTCTGAGTCAATCCTTACCGTCACTGGATGGAACCTATTGCAGAACTGTTTACACATATACAACTAACACTTGAGTCTTGAGTTTACTCCCAAACACCGTGACAGTGAATGAGAAGTCAACTTTTGCGGAGATATTTGAACTAAATACTACTCATGGGTGACTTAATGAAAGTAGACACAGGCGTTGGAGCATGTGCTGGTGCCGCTTCTCGCAGAGTCCCAAGAAACCAAGATGAATTAAAAGTCTGTCTCAAAGACGAGGTCACCCGCCGCCATGAGTTCTCAACGGTAATCCTGGAATACCTGAATCAGTCTGAGGGCAATAAGGACTCTATACGAGATCTGGTACAGAGCCTGCGGGATGCAGATAAAGTGATCCACAGCCTGCTGGAACACCTCGATACGGTGGATAAGCGTGAAAAAGGTGAGATGCGATGCACTTTGATTGACCGACTGACTGACTGCCGGATTGATTGACTGATTGATTGATTGACCGATTGACTGACTGCCGGATTGATTGATTGATTTTGATTGGTTGGTTGACTGACTGATCGACTGACTGATTTTGGTTGGTTGGTTGGTTGGTTGACCGACTGATTTTGGTTGGTTGGTTGGTTGTCTGGATGGCCGTTGACTGACTGACTGACTAACTGACTGACGGACTGCGTTTAATAAAGCAAACCACCACTGACAACCGTGTTGGGTTATTTTATTCAGGTAACCTCAACAGGGACAGTGGTGTAGGAGATTCTACCGACGACACGAGGAGACACGGTGTGCGACTGAGCGAACAAGGTAATTAACCCATTCGATGCTAGTGATCACGGATTTCTTGTCTGAAACCAATGCACCCTGACCGACATTCCCAAACACAAAAGGAACTGGGACCAAACTGAAACTGAATGGACACAACGAACACAAAACTGACTAACAAGAGACGCAAATCCTCATGAGCCCCCGCGACTGCGGGGGCTCACGAGGATTTATGTCTCTTGCAGCTGGGTAGAGATCGCCTTTCCCCAGCAGTTAAGGGGTTAAACCGATGCGTCAAAAATAAAAATGGATTGCTTGCCATCAGTTTATCATCTCTACGTTTGACGCTTTTTGAGCCCTCGGCATTGTTAGTGTTAGAGTTGTGTACATTAAATTGTGTTTCATTCTTGCAGACGCTGATAGCGACAAGACTATGAAATTTAATTTAATTCTCAGTCGTCTTTATTTCGGCCAGTGCAGTGTCTTTAATCTGCCGGCATCTTCATTAGCCGGCAGCACCGCAGTGTACGTGTGATGATGTATGCCTCACAACTTATTCTTCTCTCGTTCCGCAGGTTTGGCGGAACTTCTGACAAGGTCTTCTCTCAGCGACGATTTGACAGGAATCGTTCCGCGAATGGCCACTGAGCACACTGACAACGATTCCTCATCTTCTTCTTCGTCCTCCTAACCCGTTTAGTTTTGACTGCTGAAACTATTCTGTATACGACTTAACCCATACCATACTGAGGCTAAAAGCTTCAAATTTGTACACTGCCATGTGCAAGCTACATAATAATACTTGCAGATTGAATTCCGAATGATAACGGTTAAGAATGGGACAACTACGCGGCATAATAATGACTTATATTATTCAGTGATTTTTGAACTGTAAATACAGGCGCACACTCTGACTGCATATCTTGTTATTGTTGATCACTTTTATTTTGTTAGATCAAATCTTCAGATTACTCAGTATTCATAGTGTGTGTTCCAGACAAACACACTGTCACTTTAACGACAGACTCACTGACTGAGTAACCGTGCTCTGCGTTCACAATAGCCTCGTGATTTTTCGTTTGAAATAAACGACTCCCAACACCGAACGATAGTGACCATAATCATAGACAACCCTGCAAACATCACCAAGAGCCATAGATCCTCATTGGTACTACGTGAGCACCCCCACCCACCCCCCCACCCCCCATCGGCCGCTGGCATTTAACTATAAATAAGTGTGTTTACAATTGAGTTGTAAGGCTTGTGTTTCAGTGCCATACGTAACACCAGTTAGAAACTTTCAAAAACGTCAGAAGAACAGTTTCGGTTGTGGTGTTTTGATATATACTAGAACCCTGGCAATTACTTACTTACTTACGCCTGTCACGGCCCCTACCCGGGTATAGGCCGTCGACGAGAGACCTCGCGCTGGGACCATATGCATTCGGTGCACCCCTCTCGCGAGGGACCCCCTATCCACCATCCAGGGGACGCGCCTCAACGCCATATGGTCCCAGCGCGAGGAACCCTGGCAATAGAAAATATAAAAGTTGAGCACCCTCCCCCCTCCCCCTCCCCCCCCCCCCTTGAAAACTGATTGATCCGGCGCTGCTTAAGGTAGATACTGGCTATTCAGCACTATATATTTCGCTCGCCGCGTTCTATGTTGGGAGTCGTTTGTTTCAAACGAAACCTCTCTGTTAACTCGATCAGTTGACCCCGTGTCTGCCGAGAAAAAGTGAACACGATCCAACTGCAAGAGACACCGATCATCATGAGCCCCCGGCGGTTGTGGGGGTACACGAGTGTCTATGCCTCTTGCTGACACCACTTTGGATCCATGTTCCTGGGGTGGTTCACGAAGATTCAGTCAGTACAGAAACATAATCTACTGATGTCAACGGTCATTTCAGAGGTTGCAGTTTCATTTTGTTGTTTTTTTTTAATTATTATTATTTTTTTTTTTAACGCCGTAGCAGTATTAATGGCAAAGGCAAAATTCTTTGGTAACCGAAACACAATTGGCCAGAATATGCTATATTAACCCCTGCCAACGCACGTACTCAGTGAAATCAGTCTCAGTGTGTTCAATAAACAACCAAAAGCCACAACTCAGCCAGAAGAACATGGACACAAATTGGTCTCAGCAAGAGGCATTGATCTTCATGAGCCCCCGCAGTCGCGGGGGCTCATGAGAGTCTGTGCCCTTTTGCAGTCAGATCGCGTTAGTTTTTTCTTGGCAGTGAAGGGGATAAACATTTAATATGGCCAAAGCGATCGCTGTCCTAAACATTTAGGACACTGTACTGTACCTCGGGCACACTGTCCTGTGTCAAAACTGAACGCGGCCGGATACCGGTCTTGTGTTAACTCATTCTACCCCAGACACACCACAGCAAGATAATGATCAACCATGATAGTTCAAGTGTGGTGCCAGAATAGCTTGGCGCCTATAGGCGCCAAGCTATTCTGGCATCACCCTTGAACTATCATGGTCAATCTGTGTCCTGCACTGCAATACAGTCTTCAGAGAACAATGACAAGTTGGGGTAGAATGAGTTAAAGTGGGCACGGCGTACACTGTCCTGCGTTAAATGTATGTCAAGCGGCTTGTCAAGTTTCGCCTGTTCAGTACTGATTACGAGAGCGGCCGCTCAACATGCCGTACACCGGCTGGTCGCGGAGAAAGATAGCATTTAGATCCACGCCGCTCGTAACAAGTGAAATTTGGAAAAGCTTGTTGTAAATTAAAGCAATTAAGTCAGTGTACGCCGCAGTACAGATTAACACATGACAGTGCACCCAGGGTACAGTGTCCTAGAAAATATACGATGGTGACCATTCCAGTTGTAAAAAGGCGTTTTTTACCGATGCATGGTGCTAGAATTGACACAATAAAACGTCCATCTTGTGCATGTCGATGACAGTAAACTTTGTACGTATACATAAATTACACAGAGTTTCTTGTTGTCATCATTGACATGCGCACAATGGATTTTTAGGTCAGTCCTACAAACTTTCTAAAAACTTAATGAAATCCCAATGGCATGTAATATATAGTAAGATGTACAAAGTTTATTAGGATGTATGTTAAGTGTATCAGTTTCTCTGTAGCTATAGCCACTAACACCGTCATAATCGTGGTGCTAATTGTCACGAGTACTGATTTAAAGTTTACTTTGTATTGTTCGTTATGTTATCAATAGTTTCTATTGAAGATAATCGATAATCTGGTTTCTCTGGTAACGAAAATACTATGCAGTTAGCCCTTTCACTGCCGAGTAAAAAGTGAACACGATCCAACTGCAAGAGCCTTAGATCCGCACGCGACTGCGAGGGCTCATGAGGACCTATGCCTCTTGTTGAGATCAATTTGTATCCATATTTCTTGGGCGGTGTTGGTTTTTGGTCGTTGAATGAACCAAGATTTCAGAAATAAAACTGTACGAACAGTGGCAGGGAAGTGGTTAATCTCTTCCTCGATATTCATCAAGCCAGTATTATATAGGCCTGAATAACGAGGAAGAGGTTAACTGCTCTCTGACATCTGCACGGGCCTGTCACTGCCGAAACCTGACCCGCATGCACGACACAGTCAGTTTCAGTCAACTTTTGGTTGTCAAAGTGTGTTTGTTTGTTTGTTTGTCAAAGTTTGTGTGTATGTTTGTTTGACACACAGACAGAGACAGCGAGATTTAATTGCTTTGATGGGATTTCTACCCGGGCCGTAGTTTAATTTCTTGTTTGATATCATCGGGAATTCCCGGGGCATGCTCAGCATTTTTAAGAGTATATGTGAGACATGTAGGCCTACAGTGTACTGCTTACAAGGAAGTTGGTTACGCGGGTACCGATGTTTACTATTCAGTTTACAAGGAAGTACAAGAAGTACAAACATGACGATTCGAAAAAGTAAAATCAAGGTCTCCTGATCGACGCATTTGCTGATCCGCAGAGTTGTGGGGTAAATGAGTTGGCGAGAGAGGGAGAGACAGAATTTCAGAATTGTCTTTCACAGTGTGTGTGTGTGTGTGTGTGTGTGTGTGTGTGTGTGTGTGTGTGTGTGTGTGTGTGTGTGTGTGTGTGTGTGTGTGTGTTGGGGAGTCGGAGGGGTGGGGGGGGGGGGGGGGGAGAGAGAGAGTGACAGAGACATACACAAGAAAAGAGAAAACTGTTCAAGTGTCTCTCAGTAAGTGATTTGAATCGGCTACACATGGCAATTTCTTTACGTGTTACTGACCTATTTATTTTATTATTTAGCCCGGTCGTTGTAATAATCTGTTTTTACCTGTCGTAATGTCAGTCCGCGCCATTTTTTTTATCGTTTCGTTGTGTCACTCTGTGTGTGTGACGGTGTGTGTGTGTGTGTGTGTGTGTGTGTGTGTGTGTGTGTGTGTGTGTGTGTGTGTGTGTGTGTGTGTGTGTGTGTGTGTGATCAAAGATAATGGATGGTCATCCATTATCTTTGGTGTGATTTATGAGACTCTTGCATGAATGCATCTCAGTGTTATATGTGTATTGATATTAACACCGATACACATTATATTGCAAACAGTTTGTATATATACCTAGTAGTACGTTAAGGTCTTAAAAGCAATCGCTCTGTCAAACCGACACCCACCCACCCAAACTCCATTCTCCTCCCGGTTCCGAAGGCCTGAGGGGTACAATGATTCCTTTGACCTCCCGAAGGCCTACAAGGGTCCGTGCAGCGAACCCCTCCGACCCGATAACGTATTTGTTTTCATTCCTCCACTATTTTCGTAAAAGAAATCAAGAAGACATCTTGCGACCTGGATCACGCCAGACATCAATGACGTCAAAGAATATACATTTATACATAATAGACTTATGACGTAATTTAAAATATGTCATGACGTTGCCGTCTCCAGTACTGAGTGTGCTCAAGTTGTTGTTTCGAACAACACTAAGTAACTTTGTACTTTAGAATGTTTGGCGATCTTTTATAGAACAAAACTGGCATACAAGATGCGTCGTCGAGAGGGCTACCCAAAACGTCCACCTTTTTTCGCTACAGGGGTTTTTATATCACGGTCACATCAGTGGTACGGTTTGCGCTAAAGTGACTGGTCGTGTGACGTAGGGAGGAAAACAAATATGTTTTGTTCTATAAAAGACCGCCAACCATTCTAAAGTACAAAGTGTGCCATATGTTTAATATATATTAACTTTAGAACTGATCTTGCAAAGTCTTCCAAACTTTAGTCGCGTATGGATAAGTAAGGCAAGTTTATAGAAAGTAACCAGGAAGAATTAAAAGCATGATTTATTGTTTGCATTTTTTAATTTCCTTCCTCGATATTCTTCCTCTTTATTGTTAGTCGTCACAACAACAACAAAAAAAACAGAATTTCCCGTTGTCGACCTCATTCTGACCATGTTTGTCATTAATATACAATGCTGCTTCTGTGTCAGTACCGTGTGTGTGGGTGTGTACGTGTGTTTTGAATGCGAGTGCGACGTGTGGACTGAGATTTCGTTATGAGTTTGTGTGTGTGCGTTCCAATTTCACACGAGGTTACACACCTGATTTAACCCCCAATGCCACATTCCCAAATTTGGCAGGTGTCCCCTAGTTGCAGAAACGGATCGACCATAATAATTTAAGGAGTGTGACAGATAAGCTTGGCGCCATCAGGCGCCAAGCTAATCTGACACTATCCGTGAATTATCATGGTCGACCCATCTCCTGCTGTAGGGCGTCAGGGCTGAATGAGTGGGTTACACAACTTGAGTTTGCCGTGTTACCGGCGCGAACAACAAAAGACAGAACACAGTGGAGTCTCGGAGCCGGAACGTGTGTGTCAAACGAACTTGAAGTCACGGCTCGCAAATCATCTCATGGGTTAACCCATTCAGCCCCACGGCCGCCGCATTTCCTAAATGTTTTTGCGTGGTCAACTAAAGACTGTACCAGCTGCGGGATATTGACCGACCATGATACTGCATTCAAGGGTAGCCGCCAGATTAGCTTGGCGCCTGATGCCCAAGCTAATCTGGCGCTACCCTTGAATTGTCATGGTCGATCCATCTCCTGGCGTAGTGCGCCGGTGCTAAATGGGTTAACCATACCGCAACGAATTCTCAAAGTCTTACTTGTAGGTCTAAACTTCAGTTTGCTGGTAAACTTTCGTTTTCCTTTTTCTCGAGAATGCTTTACCGGATGGCATAATCATACTCATGTTCTCGCTGATTGTTAGAAAAGGCTTCCTTAATCCGGTCACCGTGGAGAAAAAAGTGAACCACCGCCCAAAAGAATGCAAGAGGTATAGAGCACTCGCCCCCGGAACCAGTTGCATAAGCGAGCTTAGTCCTGCACCAGCCACTAAGCAAGGTGCGCCGCTATAGCGGCGCACCTTGCTTAGTGGCTGGTGCAAGACTAAGCTCGCTCATACACCTCCCCCCCCCCCCCCACCCCCCTCCCTCCCCCGATGTATGCCTGTTACTGACACCACTTTAAGTGGTAATTAAGTTCCGACCTTAGACGGCTAGGCTGGGATCTCTGGCGATGAATTCACAACGCTTTCTTTTAAAAACAGAATCGGCGTGGACTGACAGTGAACGGGGTTAACACGAGTGTTTTACCTCTTCCACTTCCAGTGCCAATCGGATATTGATGAACCACAATGGCAGATCAAGGGCATTGCCTGACTGAGGAGCCACTTTCCAGGCGCTAAGCTCATCAGGCGCTACCCTTGAGCTGTCATGTGTTTTCTCCCGTGTCGCGCATCTATTGTCGGGAAGCAGTTTGTAATGACAAATGAGCCAGATATCTTTGGGGAGTGAAAGGTTTCAAGGAAGTTGTTTGTGGGTAAGAATTGCCACAGTTTTCCCCACTAAGTGGGACAGTAGTAGAGCATTGATATCATTAGTTTATTTTCAAGACTGCCGCACACCAAGGTCAGAGTTGTAAAATACGACTCACCATTATGAACCACTTCATAGATGTCGATGCATCCCTGTGTGGACCACCACGAAATCTCGACTAAAGTGATTGCTATCACAGTGCTACTGATTTCCAGTGAAGGATAAACTGTTGTGTAACTCAGTACTGATTTGCTGAAACGACGTCTTCCGGGCCGAGCAAATTACTGTGTGGTCATTAATTGAGTTTAAAGTACATGTAATTGGTAAAAAGATTGTGTGCAGATGCAGTACTTGGGGAAAAGACTGTGTGCAGATGCAGAGTGACAGAATGGATCCGGGTAGAAAGACTGATGCAATAATCGGAGCAAGAGAATCAGAACGGTGCGGCAACGAAAACGCAGACGGTATCAATTTAGATAATGAAGACCCAAGCCCCTGTGCTCAAGATAGCATTCCACTGAACCCCAGTGCTCAAGACAGCAGTCACGCCCAGAAACACACAGCTCAAGACTCCGATTCCAATAAATCCTTGATTGCTGAAGACAAAGAATGCCGCCTAGAACTAGACACTAAAAACATGGAAGATGGTGAAATGCGCCAGAAATCTCTTGTTCAGCTTACCCAGGGCAACTCATTCAGTGAAAATGCTCAACGCTCTGATCAGGCTTTGCAGCCGTGTCCACCCACCACAGCCAGCCACGCTACAGAAGATGCCTCTCCGGTCTTTAAGCCCCTTTTGCATGCGGGCACCGGTATTGTTTACAGTACCGGTGATTGCATGCACAAGGGGGTTAAAGCAAGACGGCCAAGCTTAGCGGACGCCGAGTCTGAGCTTCAGAGCATCCTTGCATCGGAGGTTGAGCACCGAGCAGAGTTCTGCCAGATGCTGGTGCAACACGTGGGCGGCGGGGCCGGCAGGATGGAGGGAGCGACTGTGTCCGACCTGATGGGCAAGCTGCAGGAGCAGGACGGCATCGTCGCCTCCCTTCTGCAGCGATGCCTCGAGATCACCATGGTCAGCAGGCGGCAGAGAGGTATCTATGAAAATACTGTTGATGAAGAGGAAAATAATAACGATGATGATAATGATGATGAGGAGGATAATTATGCCTGCTGGTCTGTGATTCGGGACTATACAGCGCAGATCCGTAAGGTTCAAAATCACAGACCAGCCCACATACTAATTCAGCTTTGATTATTACAGTTGAGAGTAATGGCGCTTCGTAGGGATTTTTCGCCATATAATTGTTATTGTTATTGTTATTATTATTATATTATCATCGTCATCATCATCATTATTGTTGTTATTACTAGTAATAATAATAATAATACATAGTTCTTGTATAGCGCTGTTCTCCAGGAAAACACTGGACTCACTGCTCATGCGCAACAGCACACCCTTTCTCTCTCAGACACACGCACAATTATACACTACTTTAAACCACCCCATCCCTTCCCCACACCTTACATTCACTTCCTCTGGGATCAGAATACGTGGCAGTCAGTCAGCAGTTAGCTAAATATGAGCTAAGTGTTAAATGCCCGACAAAAAAGAAAAGTCTTTAAGTGAGCCTTGAACTGTGACAATGTGGGCAGATTCCGTATTTTGTTGGCAGAGAGTTCAACACACTTGGGGCGAAAAAGGTGAAAGAACGCTCCCCGACAGTTTTCATGTAAGCTTCGGGATTTTTAACAGCTTTTCACTGGAGGAACGGAGGGTGCGTGATGGCTGATAGGCAGACAGCTTGGCAGAGAGGCCCCGTACGGCGGGAGAGATCCGTCAAAATGCCGATAGGCGAAAATTGCAATTTTGTACTGGCAACGGAATTTTACGGGCAGCCAGTGCAGCTGCTTCAGTAGAGGCGTAACGTGGTCTTTCTTTCGTTTCTTCAAGATGAGACGCGCCGCATTGTTTTGAATCATCTGCAAGCGTGAAATCTGATCTGCCGGTAAACCTGCCAGTACAGAATTGCAACAATCGAACCTGGAAGTAATGAATGCATTTACAAGTCTTGACGCCGTACCTTCTGTGAGATACGGTCTGAGAGAAGAAATTCTGCGCAGCTCAAGGAAACCAGCTCGGCAGACGCTACTGATATGATCATGCATGGAGAGCGTCGAGTCAATCTTCACACCCAGATATTTGACACATTTCTGGAAGGGAACGCTGCAGCCACCAATGTTTGCGAACTCGCCGTCAATCAGACTAAGGCGAGACAGAGAGCCGGCAGGCATGACTTCGGTTTTGTCAGTGTTAAGCTTAAGTTTGTTGCTAGTCATCCAGGACAGGACGTCGTCTATACAACACTGTACGCCATCTTAGCGGAGCTGAAATGGCTAGGCGCGCTACTTCTTGACAATTCAGTATCGTCAGCATACTTGTGAAAATCACACTCATGGGCTGCAATTACATCAGATAGAGGTTGTGAATATAGAGTGAACAAAACAGGCCCCAATACGGAGCCCTGAGGGACTCCACACAACAAAAGACTAGAAGCAGATAGCTGGCCATTAACAATAACAGCCTGAGAACGATCCTTAACGTATGAAGTGAACCAGGCCAGGGCGGTACCACGGATGCCAAAGGTCACCTCTAACCTCTTCAGCAAAACAGAATGATCGAGCGTGTCGAATGCTGCGCTGAGGTCCAACAGAGCAATGAGAGAGACAAGTCTCTCGTCTGCCTTCACTAGCAGACCATCCAGGACGCTCAGCACAGCAGTCTCCGTGCTGTGATTCTTTCTGTATGCCGACTGGTGCATTTCTAAAAGACCGTTTCCAGACAAATGGCTTTGTAGCTGTTTCAAAACAACCTTCTCCAAAATCTTTGAAATAAACGAAAGGTTAGAGACAGGTCTAAAATGCTTCAAGTCGTTTGGGTCCAGTCCAGGCTTTTTCAAGAGTGGTGTCACAACAGCATGTCTAAACTGAGTAGGCACAGCACCTGTAGAGAGAGAGAGGCATTAACTATGGTGGTAATCAGTGGGAGGAGATCATCAATACACTGTTTTATGAGGGACGTGGGCAAGGGATCAAGCACACAGCTCTTTGTTGGTGATTTCATAATGAGTTCATGGATCTCCTGCTCAGTCACTGGCTCGAAACGAGACAGTGAAGGGCGGAGGCTAATGAGGATATACTAGTGAGTTTGTGATAATCTTTTTTTGTTGTTGTTGTTGTTTTTTTGTTGGTCCTACGTTTTGTTCTTTTGATCAGTTTGTAGGTTTGATTTCTTGGCCTGTCCTTTGAATTGCTGTTTCAGTTTTGTTTGTTCTGTTCGTTGTTGTTGAAGTCTTCATTTATTACACGTCAAAGAGTCCTGGCGTCCAAGGAACAAGAAAGCAAAGTTGGCAAGAGGCGTAGATCCTCATGAGCCCCCGCGGCTGCGGAGGCTAATGAGGATATACGTCTTTTGCAGGTTTGGGTCGTGTTCACATTTTCTCGTCAGCGATGAGGTTATGCCTACACATTTCGTAATTTGAACTGATGACCGTGAACTATTCTTTAGCAGTTAAGAGTGAATAGGCTCAAACAACGTATACTCGGCGTCAGAACAGGAAGATAAACCCAATGACTAAAATTTAAAACAGAGCCACGTCAAAGGTGACGTAAGTTTGTACGGCTTCTTGAAAATGCGGAAAATACTGAAATTGGATATCTGTCATTCAAAGACCTTATAACAAAAGCTTGAAGAACCATGACAGCAGCAAGCAAAATGGCTTATTATAGTCTTGTCGCCACACCTACCGAACTTCCCGGGTACAAGGGTCACATTGATAAAATTTCTTCCTTGTGCGACTGAGGTCATGACCATCTAATAGGGGATCCAGACCAAAAAGGTGGCTGCCAAGCGTGTGAAATGCAAAGAAGTACCCAACGGAGAAAGAAACACGCTTAGAAAAAACGGTACAACACAATTTATTAATATTTCGGGTAAATACCCTTTGTCAAAATAGACAAACAAACAGAGACATTATTTGCTACTTATCTTCAGATGCAGAAGGAATGTGGCAACTGAAGGTGACGTAAAAAGAAAAAGAAAAGAAAAGGAAAGGAAGAACAAAAGTAAAAATGACGTCAAAGAAAAAAATCGTAAGAGAAAGACTCCGAGAGAAACTAAACACGAGAGACAAGAGTGTGTGTAAGCGCGCGCAGGAGCTTTTTGTTTTCTCTCTCTCTCTCTCTCTCTCTCTCTCTCTCTCTCTCTCTCTCTCTCTCTCTCTCTCTCTCTCTCTCTCTCTCTCTCTCTCTCTCTCTCTCTCTCTCTCTCTCTCTTCCCCCTTTCTCTCTCTCTTCCCTTTCCCCCTCCCCCTTCCCCCGCCCCTTTTGTCTTTCTCTCCCCCCACACCCGGGTTTTTTTTTTTCTTTTTTTTTGAGTTACCCTTGAAGATGGTTTCACAACTAACTAACTACTCTCCTCTTATACCATTATTCTCTTACTGAATTTGATTATTTGCTTTGTTTCATCGATATTCCTTGTTGTGTACCATGCTAAATGCTGGGGTTTTTTTCCCGGGGTCCTCCCGTTTTTCCCCGAGGTAGTCCTCAACTCGATGGTGACATAAGGTTTGCCTTCGGGTTGGTGTTTAGCTGGCTTTGTGTATTAGACACTCAGCCTACTTCGTGCCCAAGGGTACTCCCCGTTCGTTCTCTCTCTCTCTCTCTCTCTCTCTCTCTCTCTCTCTCTCTCTCTCTCTCTCTCTCTCTCTCTCTCCTCTCTCTCTCTCTCTCTCTCTCTCCCTCTCTCTCTCTCTCTCTCTCCTCTCTCTCTCTCTCTCTCTCTCTCTCTCTCTCTCTCTCTCTCTCTCGCTGTCTCTCTTCTCTCTCTCTCTCTCCCCGGCCTCACACACGCGCATTTACTTTTGCTCGCTCCTGCGCGCGCTTACACACACTCTTGTCTCTCGTGTTTAGTTTCTCTCGGAGTCTTTCTCTTACGATTTTTTTCTTTGACGTCATTTTTACTTTTGTTCTTCCTTTCCTTTTCTTTTCTTTTTCTTTTTACGTCACCTTCAGTGGCCACATTCCTTCTGCATCTGAAGATAAGTAGCAAATAATGTCTCTGTTTGTTTGTCTATTTTGACAAAGGGTATTTACCCGAAATATTAATAAATTGTGTTGTACCGTTTTTTCTAAGCGTGTTTCTTTCTCCGTTGGGTACTTCTTTGCATCTAATAGGGGGGAAATGATATATCTACTCCATTGACCCTTTCTCTGTCGAGAACGAAGTGAGCCTAATACAACTGCAAGAGACATAGATCCTCATGAGCCCCCGCATTGCGGGGGCTCATGAGGATCTATGCCTCTTGCTGAAACCATTTTGGGCCTTTGGCGTTGAATTAGCTAAGATTTCGGGAACAGAAGCTACTTGCAGCGAAGGGGTTAGCGGTATTAATCTGCAAGAGGTATACATTCCCACTAGACGCCGTCGCATGGGTATTATTAGGGTGTGTGCATTTCGCTGACACGGGTCGGATTCAGTGAAATTCTAACAGTGCATTACGAGACAGTCGTGCGGGTTACATCAATGACTGTTCCTGGAAACATCATTTTCAGTAACAACTGATTCATTTGAATACAATAGTGACCAAACAGAGCTTGATGATGTCCTCATGAGCGCATTTATACTATTACGTTACGGCACATTCAGAGCCAATTCATTTTTAATGCTGATTGATTGATTGATTGATTGATCGATCAATTGATTGATTGATTGACTGATTGAAATTAGCTGCCACAACGTGTGTGATTTTAGGAGACAATCCTGAGCGAGATGCGGAGAGTGGGTACCAGTCCACAGAAGACATCAGACGGCGAGCAGTTCGCTTTAGTAGGAGTAACGCAGGTCTGTAAACACTGCCATTTCCTCCATCCCCCTCTCCCCCTCCCCCCAACACCCCCTTCCTCTCGTCCCCCAGCCAGGTTATACCGTCTTCCAGTGGCCAAAAATTCAAACGAGGGGCAGGGCGGGGGGGGGGGGGGGGGGGAGAGAGGGGGTGACCCGCTGGAGAGGGGGGGGGGCCCTGTGTGTGTGTGTGTGTGTGTGTGTGTGTGTGTGTGTGTGTGTGTGTCAAAACTCGCCAATATATCAAACTCTGCTCAGGTAATCCGCTCCAAAATTCTGCGAACCCTTGAACTTAATGTCAAATGCTGCAAGAACATCGCCAAATCATGAGATGGGCAGAGTTCAGATAGTTCATGGGTTGATGGTCCAGGGTTGATTGTCCGCTTTTTGAGTGTACGATAGTCCACACACACCCACTTGGATCCATCTGGTTTCTTCACGATGACCACTTGGGATGTATATGACGACTTGGACTCCCTGTTGACTCCCAGGTCCAGCATCCCGTTGATGTCCAGTTTCAGTTCTTCCCTCGTGTTGTATGTTAGACGATACGGCCGATTAACTTCATGGATAACTTCATTAACTGGATGGTGTCTGTTGTCTCCGGGTCAGGCGTAAATCGATGCTTGAACTCCGTAGTTAGGGCTCTCAGCTCTTCTTGTTGTGTCTGGGTCAAGTTTAGACCGAACTGGATGTCTTCACCACCGTCTTTGTGGCGGTGTTCATTACGGTCGAACAGGTTCTCGTCCTCTATTCTCTCGTCAGCAGCCAGACGCACCGATGCCGCTTGTTGTGGTTTGTCCTGACGACCTCTCTCGATGTACTTCTTCAGCAGATTCGCGTGGTAAATCTTCATCTTGCTGTTGACCGTGACTCTGTAGTCGTTGATGCCAACCACTGTGTCAACCACGTACGATCCCTTCCACTGCATCAAGAGCTTGTTGTTGTCGGTGGGGAGAAGAACCCACACCTGGTCACCTGGCTGGAACCTGCCCATGAATTGCGGAGGTTAAACATTGACATCGCCGCGCTCAGCGAAGTACGCCTTCCGGACGAAGGCAGCCTCCAAGAACTTGGCGCTGGGTACACCCTCTACTGGTCAGGCAGGCCTGCATCAGAAAGACGGCTCTCAGGCGTGGGTTTCATGGTCAAGACCTCCATTGCGACTAAGCTGGAAAACCTACCAACGGGTCATTCAGACCGCATCATGTCCATGCGCCTCCCACTGAGACACCAGCAACACGTCACCCTTCTCAGTGTGTACTCCCCAACCCTCTTGGCAGAGCCTGCTGAAAAGGACAAGTTTTACACTGACCTGCGCAGCCTCATACAGAGCACCCCTGCAGACGACAAAGTCATCATCCTTGGCGACTTCAACGCCAGAGTGGGCCAGGACTCTGAAGCCTGGAAAGGAGTCCTCGGCAAGCATGGCGTGGGGAACTGCAATGACAATGGCCGCCTACTGTTGGAGT